>PVHY01001821.1:0-57568 GCA_004024945.1 Uropsilus gracilis
GAAGAAGAAGAAGAAGAAGAAGAAGAAGAAGAAGAAGAAGAAGAAGAAGAAGAAAGAAGAAGAACAACAACAACAACAACTAAATCTAAAGCAAAATCTATCATTGAGATATTCATTCAACTTGTCTAACTTGAGAAATTATAAATATAGAATATTGTAGCCATGAGAAATGATGACCTGATCTTTACTTCTTTGCCATCCTAACTTCCTGTTTTAGAAGTCAACAATTGTTGTGAACTTTTGCTTTGCAGTGTTAACAGAAAAAAAAATCCCAAATGTTTTAGAAAATGAAACTGTGGAAGGCTTTGACTACCAGTCACTCTGCAAAGGTCCTGTGGCCAGTGGAATCAATCTGACTGCTTCTATCTAGACAAATGGCTCAGGTCACAATTTAGAGAGCATGTCCATCTCCTGTGTTCTTTGTCCATTTCAAAATTCACACTGTTGACAAGCGCCATATACACAGTCACTATAGCTGAAATGCTTACTGAACTGTTAAACCTTACACAGTGTAGCTTTAAGTCAACTTAGTCTTTCTACCATCCACTTTATGTAAATAATATTAAAATTATCCTGAATACAAGACTGACCTACTTTCCAAATCAGGTTCCTTTTTTTTTGAGAGGACAGTTTTTTGTTATTAATAATTTCTCCAGAAAACAGGTATAAAACAAGATTATTTAAAACACTTCTCTTTCTATTTCTTGCTTTTTTTCCATGAGAATAAAATGTTATGATAGACCTTGAAGTGAGTCAGAAAGATTGCTGGGTATCGTTAATGGAAAGATAGGTCTTACTGAAGCACATTCTTGCAGATTAGTTGATTTATGGACTCTCCATAGCCTTCATTGTCTTTGGACAATTGTATATCTCTGTGAGTTATGTATAACTCATATCAATGAAAATGGTTCCTGTCCATGGAGATACAAATAAGAAAGTGGAAATGCAATTGATCTATATGCACATCTTAGCAAATAAGTCAATTTCAACTGTTTATAAATTTATTTCAGCATTATTCATATTGCTAACTTATCTATAATTTTGAATTCCCCTCCAAACTGGCTGCAGCATCTTAATAATTCTGTCATTATCAATAAATTACCTAAAAGTACTGACAGGCATTGACACTTATAGTATTTTACCTCTAAAAAGTATTATCCAAAGTGTGTCTCTTCCTTTTTTTCCCCTTAAATCATGCAGGGACCAGAAAATTCTCCATTACACCTTGAAAATGGTATCTATGAAGTTTTAAAGGTCACTATTTTCTGAAGTCAATCATTTGTTCATTGAATATGTATTGATTATTCACTAGGTTCAAGGCATTGATACATTGCCATATAGAAAACGAGATTATAGGCAAGCCAATGATGGACACAGGGTGTCAATTGGAAGTCTACTCTAATAGTCCCAGTAGAAGATGAGGGCACATGGACTATGATTAATGTATCCTGACTGTAAGTAGATGGACACCTTAAAGGAAGAATTGCCAGGATTTACTGACAGAGTGGATATGAGTAATAAAGAAAAGGGAGTAGGCAAGAAAGTTCCTGGGCATTGGCATGATTAATGGAGTAATTGGTGCCACCATTTTCTAGAGATTGGAAAGACTAGGGATGGGGGCTGAACTGAAACATTCATTCCCTCAATTGCTGAACAATGTGACAAGTGGTAGATTGCAACTGAAGTCTCCCTTCTGGTGATTAATCTCAACTGACCAAGGTCACATCCCTTTTTATCCAATGACTGATTGATATCGGATAAAAGTTGACTCTACCACTTCCACCCCCCATTCTAACTGGCCAAATGTGATACAATTCTGAATAGCAATTTCAAATCTGGGATAACCAGAGGTCATTGTTATTAGGATTACAGGAGCTGCGATTTCTCCCTCTGTCTAATCCTCCTACTTATCTTTTCTCACTGGTATGGATGTTAAGTGTGGTCCCCAGTCAATTTCCAGCTCATAGGGTGCTTCCTAAGAATTCAATGACAACAGTCATCTGGAGACGAGGAATCAGAGGTTTTCTCATACTAAATATGTAGTGCCCACACTCTGTAAAGAGTTATTTAAAAAAGAGTTGAGGATAGAACTCACCGATGACTCCCCCACCCCTTTTGGTCTCACCTCTAAAAAAAAAAAAAAGATGAAGGAAGAAATCAATGGTTCTCTATATCCATGGCAGCCTCCTTCAAGACATTTTACAGCATGGTGTCTATTTTTTCAGTCTATGCTATTATCTATCCCCTTGCTGAAACCTGCCATCATTACTTGTTTTTAATTGAAGTAACTGTTCACTATTTCTAGAAACTATTTCCACAACTCAATCAAAAGTCCCTGATAATTCCTCTCAGTTTCTAACTCAATTGTAAGACCCACACTCCAAATCCTAGTTTGAAACTAGACTTCAGAATTATCTACCAAATTATCATGAAAATGTCCTTAATCTCTCTTCTCCAAAAATGCATGTTGCCCTTTTAACCCCCAGAACACAATATGCTAATTTTTATTGTCAACTTGTCCATCGATCCAGTTAAACTTTTGATTCCCAGAGGCAGAAATGTCTAGTGAGTACTCATCTGAAGATAAATCCATTGAAGTCATTAATGTCTTATCCCTATATTTTCTAAAAAAAATAAAATGAATACTTGTCATTTAGATTTGTTCTTAGGTTGTCATTTGCTTCATCTTTCCCTTTTCTGAACCTGGCAAGGGTATTATGACAATCATAGAGGCCCTCCTCTTCTTCACCATTGATTCTTCAAGCCTAGATCTAGCACTAAGAAACTCCAAGAATTTTCTTTCTCCTGGCTCCACCAGATATTGCAAGCTGAAATGGAATTGAAAGTTTAAATGTGTTGAAGAAATTTGAGTCCCATGCCTCTTTTCTTCCCACTCTGTTATATTCTTGAGTACATGCTTCCCCTTTGGATCATACAAACGTGTGATAACTCACACATTTTCTAATTGGTGATGTGAAAAGGTGAAAAATAGGATGCTATTTTTCTATACCTTTCCTTTTTCATTTCTAGAAAATTCTGTCTTGACTTAGGCTTATGATGTCATCTTTATTTGTATCTTAGAGTGAAGGTAAAGAACTAAACATGTAGTGCCCCTCAAAACATTCTTTTAATGAGAAGAATGGGGGAAAATGGAGGGAAGAATGAAGGGAAAGGAGGAAATAAATTCCATTTCATTTATCTCACAGTCTTACAAAAAGCAGTAAGAGCAACGTTTGCATGAATAGTAGACTAGTTAAATGAGAATGCTTTTCAGTATTCTGAGAAAAGTGGAAAAGAATGTGTGTATGAAGCTAGTACCTTAGTTATTCACTCATATAGCTGCATTATCAACTGTAATATCAACTGTAGTATCAACCATTAAAAAATGGTCCCAGTGGAACAAATCACATTTTCTTAGACAAGTTTATTTTAAAGTTATGAAGTTACTTAGATGTTTTTAGAGAAATTAATCTGTGAAAGTTTGTTTTAATGTTAGAATTACACACTTCTTTAGCTAAGACCTAAGTCTGTTGAACTTAAGGCTAAATAGAAAATTAGCTCCTCAGATTTTTTAACCTTAAAAAATATACAGTGTTTTCATGCCCTTTTGGTGAAACATGTCAGTTGCACACACACAAAATAAATAAGGAAACCACATATCTAGTAAAAGCTCATTAAAATTTAATAACCACTAGTTCAGAATTTGTGAACATTTTGACACTGGTTCAGTTGATGTTTTCTTTCCCACAGCCAATGATAAAGTAATCTGAAGCTATTAAAATGTTCAAAAATAGAGATTCAAGGCAAATGGTTCACTTCTTGTCAGAAGATACTTCTTCAGTGTTTCAGCAGTGTCTCTTCACTGGCAAACAATATTATAATTGTGCTTAAATGTACCCATTCAATGAATCAAATTGATGAGGACCTCTGCAGCATTTTATATGGCCCTCCTAGCTTCTGAGCTGTCTGGGTTGAAGGGAAGTTCCCACAGGTGTCTCTGTGTATTGTTAGACAAAAGACCTCACTTTTAGTATATTACTGCCTTCCCTCTTGTCTTGGGTTGCTATGAGGTACAGAAGAGCTGCCTCTGTAAAGGAGTAAAGGTGGTCCCCTCCAACCTCCTCAGACTCACTAGTTCTGGGAGAGGAGAGACTGGGTCTGTGGATCTTACTTTCAGTGTCTCTCACAAAGTACCACTAGGCACCTTAGTCATTATATGCAACCATATACTATATATACTATATGAATCATTTGTATATCACTATGTGTCACAGACCCAGATTTTCTTTTGGAATACCTTCATATATATATATATATATATATATATACACATACATATATATGTATATATATATGTGTGTGTGTGTGTGCGTGTGTGTGTGTGTATTTTCACCCATGCATCCTTCCCCCACTTCCCCTCTTCAGTCCAAATGTGTGTCATGTTGAACACAGTTCTGTGGAACAGAACATGAATCAATTCCTTATTGTGGCAGACAAAGGACTTCACTATCAGCAGATATGTGAGTGAGAATTCATGAGAATAATTTTAATTTTCTTTTTCTCTCTTGATTTTTTTTTAATAAAGGGTTTTCCAAGAAGCCCCCAGCCACCATGTCCAAATGTTAGGGTCACTAGACAACAGAGTCTAAGACTCACAAACACTACACCACACAGATTTCTGCTACCTGCCCCCTCAGCTTCTCCTTAGAAGGCTTCTCGGCTGAGTCAGCAGGGCAGCAGCGGGAGCACAACTGGGCAGCGAGTCACACAGGACAGTCTGCTCCCCTTGCCACTGACTCATCCCCACCTACTCCTACCACTGTGCACAGAAAGTTCACTCATCGCGTCTCACTTTGTGGTGCTGAATGCTGCCCTTCTTTTCCAAGTGCTTGCAGAGAAGTAATGCCAGACATTAGTAAGCAAACCTGATTCTGGGAGACCTGCTCTGAGGAGGAGTCATCATCTATGTGCGTGCTGGTTTTTCAGGTGAAGAGCCATGAAGGGCTGCTGGCTGAGGACCATCACCTTGCAGGTCACACAACTCTCTGAGAGGTGTGTGAGAGCACGTAAGACAACTTGTGATTTACATGTAGTCAAATGCCTCTGCTTTGAAGGGGAAGGAGAACTATGGCTGTGCCATCTCCAATTTTCACCCCAAAGTTGGCCCTATAAAAGGGAGAGGCTGAGAAGGGGGCATGGAGAGTTATATGAATTTCTACACACTATGGAGAATCAATAAATATAGGGCATGGGGCAGGTTTTGCCAAACTCAACTAACGCCTGCTAATTATATCAAACAGCAATTTGTCACCAGCCTGGTAAATCTGGTCTTCCCTACCTCTGGGAAATCCCAGCAAACCCTTCCACCAGTGCTTGGAAAAATAGCACAGACCCCCAGGCTCGTGGAAGTGGACCAAGTGCAATGCATGAAGGGTCAAAATGAGAGACTTGCAGATGGTTAAACCTGCTTACATTTATCTTATTGGTGAACATGTGTTAGATACAGCATTTCTAGTTACTTGGTATAACTCCTTAAGGCTGTGCTCAAAGACCTATACCTAGAACTCTGAGCGATCATTTGAATTCTTGGCTGGATTCCTTAAAGTCTTCTTAAAACTTTTATGCCAGAACTAGAGGAATCTAATAAACTGGGATTTTGCAAATTGTCAGCTGAGTTGAAGGAGGACTAATAAGGCACGAGAGCCTAGGTGAAGTGATCTGTTACTTGCTAAATTGCTTAGTGGATAATTTTATATCTCGAGGAAGAGATTGGAGAAAAATAAATTAAAATGTTCTAATCATGTGCTGAGTCAGAGCTCTGAGGTTCTTTTCTAAAGCTGAGGTCTTAGAAAATGCCCTGTTTATATGTGAGTAGAATGGATGTTACCTGAGTCCCAGGACACAGGCTCTCTTACCTTTAACCTGTGACTCCAAATCATATTGAAACTTCTTTCCAGCTACTGTGGAAAATATTCTCTATATTGTAATTGTTTTTCTTCTAATTTGTAAGTATTATTCTACCTGGTATCATTATTCTGCAAATCAAAGACTCAAGTATTAATTGATCTTACCCCAGTTGTATATGCATCATAAGACTAAACTCTGTGACCAAATTAATTTTTTAAGATACAGACTCTAGCTTCCTTGCTTCTAGGTAGATGGTCACAAACTAAAAATAATAATTATCATTTGTTATCTTCAGTTTGCTATGAAACCAAACATTTCACACTCATAATTTCATTCAATTATTTCATCTTCACAGAAATATGCCTCTTTGAATGTTTGGTTTATGCCATTTTATTGGACTTGAAAAGCACTAAGTATATTTGATCTCACTGAAATATATTCATGCAGCTTAAATCTTATATATATGATCCCAGATTAAAAAAATTAAGTTATTAAAATAGGTACAAGTTAAAGCAAGTGTAAAAATGTGAGTAACTTGGAAAGTAACAGACTTAGTTTCATCTTCAGTTTACACCATCAGAGACATGAAAATGTAAATCTCATTTACCTGGGACTTTGTATCTAAATTTGAGTGTTTCTCTTTATCACACATTGTTTTCCTATTCTAGTTTGGAAAACAAAGTTAATTTTTGAGACGTTAAAAATGCAATATCTAATGCTACTTTGCATCAATTCTAACAAATGGCAGAAAATGAATCCCCAAATGTATAGGTCAGATAATACAATCCCTTTTCAGTAAAAAAAAAAAAACTGTTAAGTCTGAAGCAGACCTTGAAGGAAGAATAGAATTTTAATACATGGCATGCAGTGGTAGAGTGAACATTTTACAAGTTTCCCGTTCTGATTTAAAAATAGTAATAGAAGAGGTGACCCATTTTATGCACAGCAAAATATCTATGAAGGAAACAAGATGTCTGGGATTTGATTATAACACTCAAGCAGAAACAAACAAAATCAATACATTGGGAGATAAAGTTGGTTGGCAAAATATTATCAGCAATTGCAGTTTTTTGGTTTGTAAATGAGGAATACTAGTTTTAGCCCATCTCTATGAATATTTGTAAAATTCTACACAAAAGCCTTCACCAAAGAAGTGCAATGTATTTACCAGTGTGAGCACCACCAAGGAAGCTCAGCTATGATAACAAACCCAGCCTGGAGCTCTCCCTGCCAGCCTGTGTATACAACATCTTCTCTTTCTCTTTTCCTAATAAACTCATTCTTTTAAGATGCTAAAAAACAGAAATAAACAAAATACCCTAAACTCTTCACTGATAAGTTCATTTAAAACAGTGACCATCAGTCAGAGGCGCAACCCTGTGAAATTTTAAGTTTGATAGCCACTGAAAGGAGACTTTCTAGGTTCACTCTCCCTGATTCTCCCCAAGGAAAGGTGGAGCTGAGCAGCTAGGAGAAGCTAGAAAAGTTTGGGAGAAAGAATTAAAAAGAAGAAAAGTAAGGCCGGGCACGGTGGCTCGTGCCTATAAGCTTCAGCCTATGAAGCGGCCTGGGCCAGGGATCGCGGTTCGAGCCCCGCCTGGGGTCCGTAGCGAGACCTAGTTCCAAAAAAAAAATAGCTGGGTGTGGTGGTGTGCTCCTGTAATCCCAACTACCTGGGAAGCTGAGGCTGGGGATTGCTTGAGTCTGTGGTACCCCGGGTAACGAGAGCCTGCGATTCCACGGGCAAAAATAGCAAGACCTAGTCTCAAAAAAAAAAAAAAAAAAAAAAAAAAAAAAAAAAAAAAAAAAAAAAAAAAAAAAAAAAAAAAAAAAAAAAAAAAAAAAAAAAAAAAAAAAAAAAAAAAAAAAAAAAAAAAAAAAAAAAAAAAAAAAAAAAAAAAAAAAAAAAAAAAAAAAAAAGAAGAAGAAGAAGAAAAGTAAAGGAGAGGGTGAGGAGAAGCCTGGAGGACGCACATGGAGCAGAAACATGAAGAAAAAGCTGCATTTGCTTCTCCATCTTGGACTTGTACAGGAACTTGGGGAACATGAAAGGAAACATATGAAAGTGACACAGATGTGAGAGATCTGCAGGAAAGCTGATGATGGTGGTTTTATCCTGACTTGTATTTTGATTTTGCTCTTTTCCTTCCAGATTTTCCTGGTCCCTTCTGCCCATTTTCTATGGATCTTTACCAGAAGGTGCCTTACACTCGTGGCAAGCTTTCTGGCCTCAACGATCCTGTGTTGGGTCAAGCCTTTATAGTTGTTCATTTACCCACAAGGAAATGAATAACTTTAGGCATCTAATTTAAAGCTATTTTAACTCTATTTTCCTTATCTCTCTTTTGCCCACTAACTGTATTAAAATCTTTCCTATTGAAGGTCTTATGCACTCAAAGTATGTTTTATCTTTATGTGGTAGATGACAAACCCATTTAGAACAAGAGGCTGAGGAGTGTTGGGGTGCAACCTCAGCCTGCCCACTAACAAAATAATGTCAAGTTTACAACATGGTGATTGGAATGAAGATAAACCTGAGAAGGCAGACAGAAGTTGGATATCAAAAAGATTGATTGCATCATCCAAAAGCATAATTCATGTTTGGAGGCAGGGGCAGAAGATATTGACTGAAGCATAAGTCAGTCATTTCTCTATTTTGTTGGTTCTCCTATGCTGCTGCACTCCTTCTATGCCAAGTGAGCTGTTTATCCCTTCTCATCACCTCATTCTGACTATCATGTTAGAGCATAATCCTTATTTCGGTTTTAGGAAAATTTTGTGTTTATTTTCATTCATAGAAAAGCTTTTCACAGTATTAGTATCATTGCTATTTTCCTGCCTAGTTTATTCCTTTTTAATTGAAAGTTTCAAATGATTTAACCTATTGTTAGTATCTTGGCTGTAACCACATATCATCAAATATTTCTTGCCTCTCAGAGCTAGACTGCCAAAGGGGCTTGTGACAGAATTGGTCTGTGGGGAAAATTTTTCTATTAGTTTATTATCCCAATATTTTACAAAGCAGAATCTGTGAAAATTCAGAGGCCAAATTGCATCAGCTCATGTGTGTAGTAAGGAAGTCACTGAAGTTATTAAGTTAATTGATAGATTAACATATTCTTGGGAAGGAAATGAACTAAAGCTTTGGGAATTCACAATAGCTCATTATTTTGACATGACATCATGTACCCAAGTACTTCAAATCAGGACTAACTCATTGGGTCCAATTTATTCTGAGAACTAGTAAGTTTCTTAGTTGAGTTTATTTAGCCATGAAAAAACACAATCTCTCCCCAAGTTACTTTAGAGGATAGGGCATCTATATAAGGCATGCATGTGATTTGAATGAAACTAAAATGGCATCAGGTCTGGGCCTTGTCTCTCCCTCATGACATTTCAGTTTCTCTCTATGCATCTGCTTACTCCACATGCCTCTCCTTACCAAAAGGCATTCTGGGCCCCTTGTTGCCAGCATAAGATATGAAACAAGTAAGAGCTAAACTTTGCTGAGCATATTCTGTATGCCAGGCATTATTCCAAGTATTTCACATCCTTGAACTTGTTTGATCATTTGCAACAACTGCTGCCACTTGTACATCACTTGTTCTCACTGTGCTCCAGACTCAAATATATAGCACATCTTCATCTGCAGTGCCTTTTGTCCAGTCTCTCAAATGAAGAAACCCCACTCACTAAGAAAAATCTGCTTGTGATATATCAGCTATTATTATTATTATTATTATTATTATTATTTTAGTTTCACTATACAAAGTTAACCTTTGGGTTGGCTTCTCTTCTATCAACTGCACAGCTCCAATCTGATAGCTGTGAACCTCAGATGGGGTTGCTAGGTTCCCTGGAACTGAGCCATCTGTGCCTGTGAGTAAAGCATATACATAGTTGCAGGAGGCACACACTGGTCATAACTCATCCCTAGGATTAGAAGAAGCAGGGTTTCACCTGTTGAGGGAATTTGTCTATGATGCTGAAAACCTTCTCTGACTATTTGCATGTGAGCATTATGTATCAGGACCCACTGACATCTGGGCTGGGGAGAATGAGAAATGAGATCTTGCATTCACAACTAAAACAGTTACTTTGGTTAATGCAGCTAAGAAAGCCCCCTGCTTGCCCAACTCTGCTTTGTAGCACCATCTAACACCACTGCTCCTCCCACAGCTGTGCTCCTGTTCCTTTGCTCTGCCCTCCTAGGGCCTTCCTGAGCCTTATTCTACTCCCACTTCCCCTGTCTCAGAAGATATCCAGGAAGCCCTCTTGATTACACAAGTCAGGGTCCACTAGTCATTACTCTGGTCAATGTCCCTCATCAAAGAGTTATCATAGTATATGTTTCAATTCATTCTTCATGTTTGTGAGATCAGGGGCCATGTCACCAGATTATAGACTTAATCCTAACACATTATCTAATATATATCAAGGAATATTTTTTAAATATCAAGAAATATTTGCTCAACTAAATCAAATTAAAATAAAACGTTTACTAGCAAGGGACATCTCACTGATGATTGTTACTCTGCAGACTAGATTTACTTTATCAGTTCCCTAGAAGTATTGGAAGGTATGATCTAATAGGTCAAATGCATTTAAATTAATGAGAGGAACAGAATATTAGCTTGCGAAGTTAAAGAAAACCTCGAGTAGGACACCCTGGATTTGTAAAATGTGAACTCATTGGGCACCTAAAGGCAATGTTGCCTATGTCTAAATTCCTTTTACCCACAGGTTTACTCTAGGTCTAGTTTGATGACCAAGCCCAGTTATTGTGTGTGTGTGTGTGTGTGTGTGTTTGTGTGTGTGTGCCATCATATGTGTAGTCACAGGGGACTGGGTGGGGAACCGAAATGTAACAGTTCTCCAGGGAAGGGATGGCTCCAGGTTCCCTGTCCCAGACAAGGAAGGGTGGAGCTGACTAATGAGAAAAATCTGTGGAAAGGACTTGGGAAAAAAGGAGGGGAACAGTTGAGCTCCAAGAGGCACATGGAGAAAATAGACATGTCAAGAAGAAGCCATGTTTGCTTCTTAGCTGTGGCCCTTCCACCAGGGACTTAGGAAACATGGAAGGAGACTTTTGAAACAGATCTGGGCAAGAGGCTTATGAAGAGGCTGACTATGGCGGCCTTTATCTTGATTTTGATTTTGAACACTTCCTCCCCGACTTGTCTGGCCCTGGCCCCACTAGCCCTTTTCTGTGGGTCCCCACCAGAAGGTGCCTTAGACCTGTGGCAAGCCTTCAGACATCAGAGGTTCTGCTTTGGACCAAACCTGTTTGGCTGGACATTTATCCATGAGGGGATGGGTAATATTGGGTGTTAATTACCTACCCTTTGAGGGCTCATTAATTACCATAAAATAATTAATTTAACAAAAGTTAACAACTCCACAAAGGCATGAACCTCTTCCAAAAAGAACACAATGTCAGTTCAAGTTCTGCTCTGTTGTGATGCTTTTCCCTGACCGCCTGTGTCTACACAACATCTTTTACAGACCTGTCCTTTTCTGAGGCAGCTCCTTCTGCCCACTGCCTGGGCAAGCATCCATTCTATTTTTTTTTTCACTTTCCTTTTTTAAAAAAATATAATAAACCTGCCCTTTTGGATATAACTAAATGTCTCTGCCTCATGGGGAAATGCCATGTGCTGCACAGAGGAGAGCTTTGATGAACTTTTTCTCAGGGGTAGCCCGAGGACTCAATTCTCTGAAACCAGCATTTCTCCAAGTGACAACACTTTTGATTCATGCAACCTCACAGTTATATTGTGAAATCATATCAGATGTATCATTTACTAGTCACTGATGACAAGTTTGGTGTTAGGTATCATTAGTTCTCTCTAAAAGGTTTTTATAAATAATATCTTTGCAAAATCTGATCAGCTAGAAAGAAAGGAGAATAAATCTGGAAAAGGATCAAGAAGGATATGAAAAATACAGGATAAGAGTGTGGAGACATATATATCCTTAGAAAGGGGAAGTTCCAGGCTCCCCGTCCCTCTCATGCTCAGCAGAGTTGAGCAGCAGAGGGAAGCTGAAAAGAACTTGGGAGAGAAGGCTGGGGAGACTAGAAGACCTGGGGCAAGGTACGTGGAGCAGAGAGACAGAGGAAGGAAAAGCTGCACTTGCTTCTCAGAGATGGGTTTTTACCAAGGACTTAGGGGACATGGAAGCTGACATTTAAAAGATTTCAATTTTGTTCCTTTCTATCCAGACTTGCCAGGCCCCACCTACCCTTTTCCTAGGTGTCCCCACCAGAAGATGCCTTAAACTGTGGTAAGGTTTTGGACCTCAAACGCTCTGCTCTAACATAAACCTGTTTGCCTGGGCATTTACCCACATGGGGAATGGGTAACTTTAGGAGTTTAATTTAAAACTATTTAAACTATATCTTTTTCTTCTCTCTATTGCACAGTAATTGTACTGAAGTTTTCTTTTTCTTTTTTTCATTGAATATCTTATGCATTAGAGTATGTTTTGTCTTTTTGTAGTGGATGGCAGAACCCATTGAAAGTGTGCATGTTTGGGGGTCCCTAGGTGCCCTTCACCATGCCTGCTAATAATAGGAGAAAGAGATAAAGAGGTAAAAGTTCTGATGCTCATCTCTCTTATTCCAGCAAAATTGTGTATATTTTCATACTAATTTTCCCTGTGGAATTTCTTCTCTCTCTCAGATCTAAGAGCCCAAATACTACAAGTTTAAAGTTTGAAACCAGAATTTAATTAGACTCCAACAGATATGTTCAGTAATTTAAAGTTTAAATGAGAAAAAAATATATATTTATTTCAAAGAGAACTGCTTTACTAGTTGACCTTAAACATAAAATGTTGCTTTCTTAAATCTCGTAGTGATATACTATGGAAGCAAAATAATTATAACCTTAGAGAAAAGGTTTTTAATTACATATTCATAAAATGTTACAGAAATCATTAGAAAAAATAGGGAACAGAAAGAAATCAATGAAGAAAATTATTTTAGTTTGGGGGAAAAATAGACTTTAAAAGCAGGTTGAAATCCAGGTGCTTAGGGGCAACTTTGCAGATACTGGGCAGGGTGTCCTTTGACTCTTCACTTTGGCAAACAGGACAGGAGCCACCGAGCACTAGAATGCAGGTTTCTGATCATGCTGTCTCTTGTTAAAGGTATTTAGAAGAGGTATCATTAGCTTTTCCTGAACCATTCTCACCCAGAAACAAGTAATTGAAGGAATTCATGGTCCTCCACCTTCTTCTCTTTGGAACTAGCAGGCAAGCCACTGAATAGAAAGGGAGGAAAGAATCTGATTTCAATAATGGATTCCAAGAATAGCTGAACAGCGTGGGTCTACTGACAGCTTTCCCTCTCCCTGGTAGACGGCTGCTGATAAGGACACAGGGAGAAAAATGAGAAATGTGGTTTTCTAAGGCAAAAAAAAAAAGGCATGGAATTAGATACAGCACCTGAAGATTCTCCTTCCACACCAAAATATATTGGCAGTCAACTTCTACTTAATTAGAGAAAAATTTATATCACATATAAATGAATGTTAGTGATCTGATTCCAGGTGCCAGGTATATGATAATTATTAGGTCACCAGAGAGAGTACCTGGGGACAACAGTGGGTAAACAATATAAGAAGAGTTGTTTCATTTTATCTCAAGGTTGTTATTTATTTAAAGATGTTATCTTTTAGCCTGCATTGATATATTTTTTCCATATAGAATATATATTTTCCCTATAGAAAAAAATTTGTTGGGTCAGATAAATGTGGGTTGTTATCTCAGGTCTACTACTTACAGTGTAAGAGCTTGAATAAATGATTAACCACTCAGAGACTCAGCTTACAATACAAGTACTAATATCTGCTTCAAAAGGCTGTTGTGAGGATTAAATGCAATACTGTCTGTGGCACATAGAGGTATGTAACACTGCTACTTTAAGAGAATGCATCTCTGGATAAAAGTTATAAATAATAATGATACTTGTAATTTTAATAGTGCTATTAAAAGTCAGTGTCTACAATGGAACATTTTGGACCCCATCCTCTTAGCCATCAAATGATTTTCAAAATTAACTGCATCAGTAAGATTGGTTTAGATCAAGCTGTAGTTGGGCATTTTAGAAGACCTTCCAGACAACAGGCCTGTAGGGGGCTTTTCCTCAACCTGCAAAAGCACTGGCACCACTGTGAGAGTGACTGCCATCTGTGCTGCAGGGTCCCTCTGGGTAATGGTTGGGGAAGGAGTGCAAGGCAAAGTGGAGTGTCAGTGACAGTGATAGGGATGATGTTGTGAAATTGAGGAACTGTGGCTCCAGCTTGGTTATGCTGCATTAGGATGGCAGTCATTTTGCCCTGGTGGGCAGACTCAGAGAAGGAAAGTCAAGGTCTTCTTGTGAGAGGAACATACAGAGGAGATTTAAGAAGGAGAGTGGCTGGAGAGAAAGACAGAAAGTTGGAGAAGAATGAAAGCAGAGAAACAGCAAGGAGGTTGGAGGCCTCAGAGCTATTGCTGCCATGTGCCGCAGCGGGACAAGGAAGGAAGGCATACTGTGGGTTTCCATCTTCAGTCTGGGCTGGTCAAGAGTCTGGAGAAGCATTTGGAGAAACTTGTGACCTGTATAAACTGATTTGGAATCTTGGTACTTGAAAACTTGCTTTAACTTAGGAACTGTGAAGTGGTTTCTGCTGTTGTTTCAAGTGAATCTTGATACATTTCCTGCACTTCAGAGCTGCAACAAAAAGAATGCTGGAGCTTTGCTTTTTGGAGGAGGACCGATGACACCATCTTGGTTTCTTTATTTGGCTGGAAGGTGGGGCAGCTGCCATTTTGTGGATGCACGTGGCTGAAGGACCCACATGTAGCTTTTTGGACTAGAGACTGAATTCTATGGTAAGATTACCAAAGGGGTTCTTTATACTCCAGTACAAAGAACTATTTTGCCTATTGCCTATTATGTCTTTTTAGAGAATAAATCTGTTTTTGCCTCTTTTTAAGCTACCACTCACACAGGCTGGGAAGAACCTGATGAGCATTTAGATTTAACGGGGCAGTTGCTCCTGCTTATAGTATAAGTTGACGTTTTCTCTTTTCTTTGTTTTTGTTACCCAATTTCAACAGAACGGTATACTCACAGGTATATTTTTACGACGAAAATGAAAAGTGTATTGTGAATTAAGGAATAAATATAAACATCAATGCTGCTTTCAAAGACCAAAAAAAATAACAGGGATAAAGCAAAAATCTCTGGAAATTATTGGTCAGACTTTCTGAATATAGAAATCCTGTCACATAGCCAGCAGTCATTTCTAATGTCATGTTCCCCTTAGGTCCCTGGAGCTGGGCAAGGACGTTTCTGCACATCAATAATGAATGGCAGATTCATTTATTGTAAGTTCAATGTGATTACGTCATGAAATTCTGTTATTAGCACTCAGTGTTCTGGTGCTTCTAAAGCTTGGCCACCTGTTCACAAAATTTAAAACTGAACGGACACATTTGCTTTCTAGTCATCCAGGAGGGAAAACAGGCCTGTGGGGTTAAGGTGAGAAGGTGGTATGGGAACTACTTTAAGAGAGAGAAATTTTATTCTTTCCCATCCACTTCAGGGCCTTATCATAGTCTGTCCCATTTTCTCCTCATATACATTTCATAGAGTCCTGTCAAGACACAAAATTCTCTCCAGTTCCTCAACAAAAAGAATGGAGTTGAAGAAATTGGTTACAAAATTAACCAAGAAGGCAAATATGATAATGATAAAAGTTGGAAGAAACCACGTTGATGCCTAGGGCTGGGAAAACAACTCTGGTGTTCCCAGAGCAAGCTTCTCATGGGAAACAAAACCAGGGAGGAAAGATAGCTGTTGGGTTCCTTGAGAGGAGCACTGCTTACAAGAGGTATAGCATTAAAGAAGAGGTGGTTGCTGCGAATTCTGGAGAAGCCATCTGGGCTTCCTCCACCCAGATGTCTCCAGTTCTTCTCATTGACTAAAACTACCTGGAAGTTCATTGCATAGGATTCCAGGATAATTAGTTTCCTGTAATCCTGAGCAGGGAAAGGGGCTCAGAATACAACTGAGAGCAAAAGACTGTCACATCATGCTCCTGAAAACATTTCTGTGAAGTGGCCAGCCTACTGCAAAAAAAAAAAAAAAAAAGAAACACAAATACACAGGAAAGACCTCCACCTGAGAAAACTGGAACCTGGTTTTGGAAGAAGTAAGGAGTTTGGGTTATCTGTTCACTGTTCTGTGCTCTCTTCTTTCTAAAAATACCATATATTAGTTGGTGGTTAACAGAGTTTAAATAGAAAATAGCAGATTAATATAATACAGTCCAATGAGCTTATTTTATTAACTATAACCTTTTGTTTTAGATTATCCTTTAAAACTTCTCATCATCCTGAATAATTGAAAGTTACATCTCATTGTTCTCAGAATAATTAACTTCTTGAATTTCTTATAATGTAGCTTTCTAATAAGAATATGTCAAATATGTATAGATCTTTAGTGCTTATAGCACATATCCACATGCTTTATCTCAGTTTGTTTTATGTCCTGATTGTCTGACATAAAGGGAAGAAAAATAGACTTATTGAATATACATGATGTGTCAGGCACTGTCCCAGAAAATTTATAGAGATTAATTCAGTTAATATCGTAACAATTCAACAAAGAGGTATTATTGCCTTTATATGTAAGAAAACTCACATTACCAGAGATAATTACTGAATCATGTAGTCAAATCCAGGGACATTATCATGCCTCAAACTTACACACACACACACTCATAATTCATGTTATATATGTGATACATGTACCTTACACATTTTATATATGAATATACCTTTGTGTTTCTATGTATATTTTACTCCAAAACAATGTGATTTTTACAAAAGTGTTGCTTATAATTTATTTAGTCAATCTTAATATCTGAGCTACTTATTTTATGTCACATGTGCTCCTCAAAATCAGAAATGGAAACAAGGCCTTGGTGGATGACAATTGCTACTCTAGTTGTATGTATTCAAAGCTAAGTCTTCTTTGAACATCATTTATTCCTTAACATGGGAGTAATATAGATTGACTTGAAGTATTCAAAAATAATATATATTAAAAATTCAATAAAAGAATCTGGCCCATAGAAAACTAGGGAATAAGCTGCTGTTACTGCACTGAGATGTTTGTCAGACGAGGGCCTGGACACAGACTGTCTCTGTGACAGTCCCCTTGTACTTGATTAGTGGCACAGCATGGAAGTGAGTGCCTCTGAAGTGTGTTAACCTGCCAAGTGGTCTCGGTGCCAGTGTTTTCCTGCCTGACCAGTAGAACCCAGTTAAGGAAATGTTCTCTTAGGATCATTCCCTCATGGCAGGCAGTGGGTGCATGTATAGACATGTACAGGTATACAACCACTACTATTTTAAGAGAATTCATCTCTGGATAAAAGTTATGTATAGTAATGATGACACTTGTAATTTTAAAAGTACCATGAAAAGCTAGTATCCACAGGGGGCATTTTGTACCCCATCCTCCTGGTCATCAAATGTCTTTAAAATTAGCTGCTTCAATAACATCAGTTTAGATCTATCTATATTCAGGCACTCTAGAAGATCTTCCAGCTCTAGGAAATGACCTGGAATTCTCTAGATAAGATGTTAAGCATCAACTTGAAACTCATAAGAAAATATACTGCAGTGATACTGATAAGTATTTCAAAGAAATGAATTAAATTGAAATGATATGAAATGTGACCAAAAGTGTGGAAAGGCCACATGTAACCTGAATATAAAAGTAAATGGGTTTAGAGTAACATGAAAAGGCTGAAAGAAGATGTAGATCTGAGTAAGCTGATATCGGTTAGCTTAGAACACATGATCATTGGGCTCTGTCAGGCTACAGAGGCAGGGTGGTTATTTCAAAAGAGAAAATTTAATATAAAGACCTATTAACTAGTAACTGATAATGTCGAGTAAGAGAACTCTAAGATATTAAAGAAATGACAGCTGCAGTAAGCAATGGCTGCTTCTTCAGACAGAGGAACAAAAGAAGAGGTTGAACTTATATGACATGTAGATGCTTGGAAGAGGCCCCTGTGGAAGCAACCTCTGAGAAGAAGACAGTTGCAGCTAATGCTAGGGTCTTTTACCCTTGATGAAGGATCTCTCAGGTCTGGTCTAGACTTCTAAGGAGAAGGGTCTTCTGAGAAGACCAGTGTACCTGACAAAGACACTGGTCTGTGTATGACAGGAAATATCAAACTGAATCCAACTGCTGCTCCTACACAGAGTGAACAGCACAGCCAGAAGTGCAGAGGATCTTGACAGGCCTGAAAGTAGGGAGTCAATAAAATGCAAAGAAAGAAGAGACCTTTTCTCCACCTCCAGGCAATAGCACTCTCTAGTTCTCTCTTATTTTCAGAGTCTTACAGGAGCCATCTGACTAAGGAGAAACAGCCTAACAGTTGCACTGCAGTCTACTGAAGAGATAATGCTTTGAACAATGGCAGAGATTCTATTGCTATTCACTGAATAATTATAAACTTGACAAAAAGATGTATTTTGAGAATATACCTAAAGAATTGAAAGCAGGGACTAAAGATATATTTGTATCTTCCGTTCATGGAAGTCTTATTCACAATAGTAGAAAGAAGTAAGCAACCCAAGTGGGCATGAGCAGATAAATAGATGAAGAAAATGTGGTGTACACAATGAAGGGAGTATCATTCAGTCTTGAAAATGAAATTCTGACACATGTTACAAAATGGAAGAGCTTGAGGACATTATGATGAGTGAAATAAGCCAATCAGAAAAAGACAAGTACTGTGTGAGTCCTCTCACATGATGTATCTAGAGTAGTCAAATTCAAATTCATAGGATAGGAAATAGATCAGTGGCTCTGGGAGAAGGGGAAAATAATGGGTAAAGGGTTTCAGCTTTGCAAACCAAAGAGTTCTGTGGTTGGAGGTTGGTCATGGTTACACCAATGTGGGTGCATTTAATATTACTGAACTATGTACCTAAAAATAGTAAAGATGATAAATTTTATGCTATGTATGTTTTGTCAGAATTGAATTTTTGAAAAATGAATTGGCAAACTCACAAAAATAGTAAGACAATAATTTTACCCATTTATCTCGCAGATTTTTAAAAAGTGTTATTGACCATATTTACAGAATCCCATGCTAATCTCTAAAACTGTTTACAATTTAGTGATTGAGAACTAATCAATTTTGTTAAAATCACATATCAAAATCTGAAAAAAAAAAAAAGTTTCTTTCCACACACCAATATATACTTTTCAAAAGTTTGTGTACCCTTCAAGGTTGATTTCACAAATGTTCCCCCAGGCACTGTTCAATAATCATGAAGTTACAAAGTTACTTCCTTGTAAGTCCTTTGGGTTTTGTATCTTATGAAACCCAGCTTCCAAAACCTGTTTTAAGTCCACTAGATTTGAAGCCAAAAGGTAAAGTCTACATCGTATATCTGTTTCTCAGTGCATAAACATAGTACTCAATGTGTTCAGTGTTCAGTGCATATACATAGTACTCAATGCATATATACAAGTGCTCACAATGTAAGTACTAAATGTATTTTTTAATTGAAGCTGTAGCATTTTCAAATGACATAAATACAAAATTTGGACTATGAAGAGATTTGATCACCAGCTTACAAGTATCAAAACTGAGAGTTTTCTGAGATGCAGGAATTTTGTTGCTAAAGTTGGATCATCCTGGGCAAATCAGGACAGGTAGTCACCCTTGGAATAAAATGTAATATTTTCAAACAAAATGGAGGCAACTTTTTTGTAAATATACTATATAATTTTGGCCAAACACACTTCTAAGAGACACAATTAACATGAACACTAGAATAAAATGTCAAGAAATAATTACACATAAATTCTCATCCTAATCAGAATTCATTTGTGATATAGTGACATTTATTGCTCTTCACTCACAATTATTAAAAACTGCTAATTTTCCTTTTACCGTAACTAGAAAACATTCTTTTTTTTTTATTTTGGAAGTAGAAAAATAAATCCATTGTAAAAGTGCTAATGAAGAATTACTACGTATCACATTAGAACCATTGCAGGTATTAGAACCTGAGGTTTCCAATTAAAACCGTGAAGCATTTATCCTGCAAGCCAGTTCTGTTCCCCCAGGCATCAATATGAAATTGAAACTGGATGCTGGAAACCATTGTGCTTTGATGGAATGGCATCTGCACTGGCACCACATCAAGATGTGCTCTGAATGCTCTGATCTCACCTCAGGGCTGTCAAGAGATGCTAATGGACCATTTTTTTTCTAATCCCTGGTCTTTCTGGTGGTAGCTATTTTTAGCATATCACGGGGTCAGCATGACCATCACTCCACAGCTTGGTGATTCACATAGGTCTGGAGGCAGAACCCCAGGAATCCATTCATCATTCAGCTGTTTATCCACACATGTTTACAGAGCATCCAACTAGGGATGACCTTCATTCTATTAAGTGTTATGAATAACAAGGGGAATGTGATTTATATCCAGGAGGGTTACAAACTAGAGGAAATAGACAAAGTGCTGTGGAGTAGGGGTGGAGGGCAATTAGTTTTACCAAGAAGTCATGGGGAAGCATTGTTAAGGAGGTGACATTTGTTCTGAGTACTGAGGAACCCAACAGTTCCTAGTGGACAAGTGCAAAGGAGAAGTACACCTTCTAGAAAAGTGAGAGCACCAAATGCCCCATGTGCAGTATCTTCAGGCTGCTCTCACAAAGTACCTCCAACTAAGTAACTTATACAACAAAAATACATCCGTTTTAGAGAAGAGAAGTTTGAGACCAAATTATCAGCAAGGACTGGTTCTTTCAGAAGTCTAAAAGAGAATCTCTTCCATGTTCTCACCTAATTTCTGTTTTATCCGGTATGGAATATGGTAATTTGTTGAAATCTTTGTTGCATCTTTGTAGATGCATCAGCCCAATCTCTTCTTTTGTTTGCACTTAGCATTTTCCCTATGGACATGCCTGTGTCCAAATTCTCCCTTTTAATAAGGAGTCTTGATTAAACTCCTGATGCAGCATGGCCCTCTTTATGCAATCAATTACATCTGCGATGATCCCATTTCCAAATAAGGTCACATTTTGAGATGCCCTGTGGTAGGAATTCAACATAGATATTGTTGAGAGGAGAAAATACTTAAACCTCTAAGTCCCTGAAAAAGAAGTTAGATACATTAGTACATAAAAGGAGCATTAAAAAAAAATTATTTATATGTAAATTTCACATCTTTGCAATCCCAGGGATTTGCCTCCACTCCCTCCTCCCCCCCTTCCCTTCTGTCCATTGTTGTGTGCTTCAGTTTGGTGCTCAGCCTGTTTTGTCTTTTCCTCATGGCTTTTATTTACTTTTTTTTTTCATTATGTCCCATATATTAGTGAGACCATTTGACTTCTGTCTTTCTCTTTTTGACTTGTTTCTGCTAGTATGATTCCTTCTAAGTACATCCATGTTGTCAAGAAGTCATCTAATTTGTCATTCTTAATTGATGAGTAGTATTCCATCGTATATAAATACCACATTTTTTTTCAACCAGTCATCTGTTTTGGGTTGCTTCCATGTCCTTGCAATTATAAATAGTGCTGTGGTAAACATCTGGGCACAGGTGTCTCTTTGTACCCACATTGAGGGAGTCCAAGGGAGCAATTGCTGGGTCAAATGGTAGATCCATTTTCATTAACTTGAGGGTCCTCCACACAGCTTTCCATAGAGGTTGGACCAGTTTACATTCCCACCAGCAGTGTAAGAGTGTTCCTTTTTCTCCACATTCTCGCCAGCACTTGTTGTTGCCTGTTCTTTGAATGTGGGCCATTCTTACTGGTATAAGGTGGTATCTCATTGTGGTTTTGATTTGCATTTCTAAAAGGGGCATTTTTAAGTAAGTAGGAAGATCTTTAATTTTCACCAGAGTTCATTTAGCTCTTTACCTGTTGAAACAACCCCAAGCAAAGGGGTTGTTTCTAAACTGGGATTATTACAAATAAAGTTGCTACACCGTCTGTAATACATAGACAAAAGGAAGGACACATAGAGAGATTAAGTAAGTTAAAAGAAATCATAGGAGAAGTGGGTGGAAGGTAGGATTTGAAAAAATTCTATAACCATGTTCAATAGTGAAAAGAAGACTGAAGTGTATACTCAAACATTTGGAAATTACTAATAATTGGTGGGAAGATAAAAGCAAACTTTGCATCCAAGCTTAGGAAAAATGTTGCATTAAATAAACATTAGAAGTTATTTTTTATGACAGAACTTCTCAGAGACTGTAACATGGTTATGTTTTCTAGAACACCAAGGAAAGAGAAAATGGGGCTTTTACCAAAAGTCTTTCAATACAGAGACTTCTCAAATATCAGGGCCACCCTTAAAATGTCCATTTTTGGAGCTGTCGGCATTATCACAGCAGATATTTCCTGATGGACTTTACGGTGGCTCTGAGTCATAATTCCCTCTCTGTGCTGTCAGGATAAACCATTTCATTTCATCAGTTCCACCACTGGGAAGTGAGGAGAGCATGTGCCAGTGAGAGCTAAAAGGCTAACCTCTGTGCACTGGACACTGTTTGGAGGCCTCTGAGTAGGGAGTGGATACATGAATTTGTTGAAACTAAGGTAAGAGAATCGTAGTCAGAGTAATTATTTGGGGAAATAATGATCACATCAAAAATCAGAGGTCAGTCTCTTTGCCGGGTTTCTCATGCCCTTCCTACCACATCCCTTGAATCCTGTTTCATTCATTTGTTCAACCAGTATATGCTGTCCTTTGTTCTACCTAGGGCTCATTGCTTGGCATTCCTTCACATACAGGCTTTCCAATCAGCCTTCATAGATTACTTGAATTCAAGCTGCCCTCCTTTTTTCCTGATACCCTTGGTGCAAGCTACAGGAATCTTGCAGCTTTGCACTTGAAAGTGTATTGATTTGAACCATTACCTTTTTGTTTACATTTATTCATGGAGGCACCTCTTAAATGAGACTGAAAATCTTCCCTAATCAACTGCTAATAATATACCACATATTTCCAACCACAAAATATACAAAGTTAACTGCATGCAAGCTTCTAAAGTAGTTATGTAATGCCTTGAATTTTACCTCTTAGAGGATTCTCCTAACATCAAGTTAACTTATTGTAAAAAATTACAGAGATTTTTGCCACCAGACACAGAATGTGGAGAATTACCTGAAAACATACAGGATCTTAATTGATAAATGATTTCCAAGTGCCCGTGTATTTAGGGACTCACTGAAACTAAGTTTGGATTCAAAAGGAGTTGATCAGCCAGCTGCGGTGTTGCCAGACTTTAATCCCAAGCCTAGGACTGGAGGCTGAGACTGGGAATCACTTGAGTTCGCAGGTTCAAGACCCGTCCGAGGCAACATAGTGAGACCTAGTCTCCAAAAATAGTTGGGCATGGTGGTGCGTGCCTGTAATCCTAGTTACCTGGGAGGCTGAGGCTGGATATCGCTTGAGTGCCCTGTACCCCGCCAATGAGAGTCTGCGGTTACCTGGGCAACATAGGGTGACCTAGCCTCAAATTAAAAAGAAAAAATCAAAAGGAGTTGATCAGTGCCTCTGAGTAGCACAGACTTGTCACTAATAACATAAAGTTACAGATATTACTTACTAGGAAGACAACACGTCTCTTTATTTATAAAAAATGATGGTTCAGACATGGGAGAAATTAGGGTTGATTTCTAAATGATTTAGATAGATAAATTATTTTTTCCCCTTAATTTTATCAGGAGATTCTTTCTGAAAAATTTAGAAAATATCTTAAAAAGTTCAAAAGGAAAGTTTATTTGTTTTTACTCTAAGTCAGATTCATTTACTGATTACAGAATATACTCAATTGTTGAATTAAAATTCAATCAAATCTCTTTGGACAATTTGCTGTGAAGATCAAATTGGTGCTTTTAAATTTCCAATATATTGCTATTTGATGTGTTTTATTAATTTTTCAGATTTACTAACTGCTTAAGTCAAAAGCAATTTTTGGAGGTCATTTATTTTCATCAACTTTAAAAATGATCAGTTTAAACTATGATGCAGAAAATATCTTTTGAGAGTTTAGCAAACATTTTAATTTTAACATTATGATTTAGTAGGTTACTCTCATTCATACTTTCTGACCAAAGATACAAGAATAATTAAAAATATGCAGCCCATAAGAATTTTCTTCACAAATCTTGCATCTTTACAAATGAATCAAAGGTAAAAACAGTCAAGTAGTAATCAAGTTCAGGGAGAATTCCCAACTTTGTCCTGTTCAACCTTTGAAGATGTCCTCCGCATACCATGGTCCTCTCATTTCTACCACTCAAGGTCAAAAGTTATTCCTTTCTCTCTTTTATTTCCAGCTTTACTAATGAATAGCTGACAAGTATATTTAAATGTATTGAAAATGTGCAATGTGATGATTTGGTAAACATTGTGGAATGATTGCCTGCTGGGAAGATAGTCTATGGTTCCGCTCACACAGATTAGCAGTGTTTTCAACCTCTCCAACTCTTAAAACTCCTCATTTCTGCTTCTTATCAGACATTTTAAAATTTGAAATTGTGAAAATCTATGAGAAAAATGATAAAATTAATGTCCTTTGTGTAGTAGGACAGCAACAGATCACAGAAGCAGAAGACTCAAAGATGCGGTTAACTATTTGCTGTCTTATGAACTTAATCTTCTGAGCTTCAGTTTCCTAATCAGAAGACATTAATATCTCAGAATCCCATAATTCATAGAAACTTTTCAGTTCTTGTTCAATAAGTGAATGATGAATAACCACACACAAAGTATCTCTCTCTCTCTCTCTCTCCTCCCCCTCTCTCATTCTGCTTTGGTTTCTTTTTTTTCTTCTCCTGTGTCATACTGTTTTCTTCACACTTCTTACTTTTCTGCTCCTAAGTATGTAAGATGTGCTTTACCCATGACTGTTCACTTAACATCGTTTCTCTGTTTCCTCATTTGCTTCATATAATCTAGCTCTTCAAGTTGCCTTTTCCCACACTGGTTTTCAAATTTGGAAACTTCCCTCTTCACATTCCCAAAGCCAATATTTTTCTCTCATTCAAAACATGACAATAATCACCCCTCTGCCTATTATATGCACTCAGTAAATAATAAATAATTAAAGTATGATGATGAATTCATCAGCAAGGAACATATATTCTGAGCAATTATATTCTGAGCAATTAAATCTGGCAAAGAAAAGATAGGGAGTAACTACAACCCACTTAGAAACAGGTGTGATTTCTCTAACCAGCCGTTAACACATTTGCGCACCATAATTACTGCTCTGGCAAATACTACATTGCCATAGAAACACTGTTTCCAAAGTATATATTTATAGATTTTGTTGGTGGGTATCTAGCTTATGAATCAGTTTCCACACTTAGTTGTGAACTTTCACAGTGAAGAGCATGGGGATCTTGTTCATTTTCCACATTGGCCTCCAAGTTGAAGGGTTTTAAAGTACAAGATATCCTTCCAGTGTCCTGTATTTCCCTAGATGCACACACTGAAAGTAAAGGAACTGACAAATCAAATAGCACAATATACTCAAGCAATAGTGAAAACAGAGCCAAATCAGGATGAGCCTGACTTTTTCATCTGTAAAATGGGAATACTCTTAGAAAACTTCTATTTCTTCAAATAAGATATTGTAAATTTAAAATCAACTTCATAAACCACAGTGTTGTATAAACACCAGTTTTAGTTTTTCTTAAACATCAAAACAGATGGTCCTGGGATATTAGGAGGAATTCAGTTTTTGCAAACTCTCTCACTCCTGTCTCAGCACTTAGAATATTGTTTGTCTGTACATGTTTATCATCAAGCACAGTTGGCAATCATCAGGGTTTAACCTCAGTTCAGACCTTGAGAAGAAGTGTGCCTGCTGGCAGGTGGGTTATTATTCTCTGGCTACTTTGTGGGTTTTTCCTCACTATAGTTAATCTATAATTCAGTGATAGAGCTTTTTAAGTGTAAATAAAGCTTTTGTTTGGGGTTTTTAGGGAATTGCAATGAAGGAAATACCAGTAGGTAAGGTCATGCAAGGATTCCCTGTGGGGAAAATTTACAGAGCTATCTCCTTCAGGTAAACTAATAAAATTATTTTAAAAAGTATTTTTTAAAAAGCATGCAAAAGGAAAGGTGCCTGCATCTCAGTGATATTATACACTGTCCTCTGAAGCTAAGGTCTGATAGTATTTGTTGGTTTATGTGAGTAGATTGGCACACCTCTCACACTAAATTCCAGGTATGAGAATACTGATTCACTGAGGATGACATATGCAAATTTGAGGTGAAACAGGGATTTGGCAGGAACTGCTCCTCTTCCCCCAATCCAGCATCTCAGAGAAATGTCCATGTACATTCCAGAACAAGGTGATCTAAACCTTGTTTCTTTAGACCCTTCATCTCACTCTTCCAGTGGACAAGTTGATTGTGAAGCCTTCCCAATCTTTTTTTGTAGAATAAGGTGATGGTCCCGTATTCCTGTTAAACAAAATTGGTCAGAACATATTCAGGATGTCCCATCTCACTAAATAAGTATTTATACTCATACCCAAGTCACAATTCCCTCTTAAATCATTTGCATGCCCTCTTGCATTCATCCTCTTGTAGCAATAAAATGTCACTTCTAGCTCACTTAATATAACTCCTGTGTGAATTCTTTCCTGTACCAAAGTTAAATATTTCCAGGGTCCTCAGCCCCCCTGATTTTCTGAGAACGATGATGGTAAATTCAGATTACCAAGTGTCCTGTGTGATGGATGTTTAGAAACTCTGCTCTCATAGGACCAGACTCCAATATGAGTCCATGGTTTCCTAGTCACTTCCACATTATCTTCAAACTATAAGGAAGAAACTACCAAATTCAACAAAAGTGATACACATTTATAACTTAACCTAGATAGGAAAAAAACCCTAAATTTTATATTGAACTCTTTACCCTTGAAACCAACAAAAAATGAGCCTTTTTTTAATAAACAAGGAGCAAACTCCTTTTAAAGTCAAGATTGAGTAGAATTTTCATTCAAATAACAACATTTATATTTGCCTATAAGTACAAAGCATTTCACTTGCAATTAATTCACATTACTACTCCAAAGTACTTACTACCTCTCTTGGGGGTAACATGTCTTTTATTAGCTTTAAGAAAAATTAAGGGAAAAAATTGAAGGAAAAAAAGAAAAATTGAAGGAAAAAAAGTCTACAGATAAGGAATATTATACCAGGAAATATTTTTGAAATATTGTCCATCATTCCTGGTGGCTATGATATGAGTGACGTGGTGAAATTGGGGAACTGTGGCCCCAGTTTGGTAATGCTGAATTAGGATAGCAGTCATTTTATCCTAGTGGGCAGAGACTCAAAGAAGGGAAATTAAGGTTTTCTTGTGAGAGGAACAAACAGAAGGGATTTAGGAAGGAGTGCAACTGGAGAGCAAGACAGAAAGCTGAAGAAGTGAAAGATCAGAGGAGCAGCAAAGAGGCTGGAAACTTCAGAGCTGCCACTGTCATGTGCAGTATCCGGGCAAGCAAGGAACCCATGTTGTGGGCTTCCATTTCCAGCCTGTGCCAGTGAGGAACCTGGGGAAGCATGTTAGAGAAATTTGTCACCTGTGTAAGCTGACTTGTAAATTTGGTACTTGGAAACTTGCTTTAACTTAGAAATTGCAAATCTTGGGAATTGTCTGGAGACCTGAGGTGAACTTGGAATGCTGCTGTTCTCATCCTGAGACATCTGAAGAGGTTGCTACTGTTGTTTCAAGTGAGCCTTGGTGGTTCCAGACTGTTTCAGAGTTGAAGCAAAAGGAACGCTGGAGCCGTGCCTTTAGAGTAGGGTGCCATCTTGACTTCTTCATTTGTCTGGAAGGCGGGACAGTCACCATTTTGTGGATGCAATGGCTGAAGGACCCACATATAATTGTTTGGACTAGGGACTGAACTGTATGGTAAGATTACCAAAGGAGTCCTTGTACCTTCAATAACTTTTGCCTATTTTGTCTTTTTAGTGAATAAACCTGTTTTTACCCCCTTTTTAGGTAGTGTAGCCTTGCTATTGCTAATACAGGCTGGGAGGAACCTAAAGAGTGACTGGATTTTAAGGGTCAGTAGTTCCTGTAAATTTAGTTAAGTACCTTGCTTTGCTTGTTTTCTTACTTGATTTCAGATACAAGAAAAACCAATTATGCAAAGGAAAGAAGAAGAGGTTTGCAAGTCTCAAGAGAGAGAGGCAGTATAATCTAGGATTCAGGAAAGTAGCAAGTCAACTTCCCTAGACCTGAACTATGAACACAGAAGAGGAAGGGGAAGGGAAGGTAAGAAGGGAGGACAGAAGGAAAAAAAGGGAAGAGAAAGCAAGGAGTAAGTTGTGAGATTGTGAAAGAGAGGGAATGGGTGGGAGTAGATGGGGAGGAGTTAGGAGGAGGAGTAGAAGAAAGTACAAGGGGACAAAGGAAGTAAAGGAGACTTCACATTTCCTTTTTACAAACTACTTATCAGAATGCCCTCAAGCTAACATGGCAAACATACCAGAATAAAATGGTGGTCTAACTTGTTTTGGCAGAAGATCTCATTGTGCTTAATAGTTATGTTATAGACTCAGGTGTTGGAGTAGGGGGAGGTTGTGGTGAGAAAGCTGAGGATAAAAGATATATCATTCTGAGAGACCTCTGAGTAGAGTCTGGGGGTACACAGCCTGGTAGATAAGCATTGCATTCATTCCAGAGATCTACTCTGCAAGACAGTCGAGTGAAGCTAGCTTAGCTATAAGGTAGAGTGCAACCACATGGGCCCCATCTAGCAAGGGGGCAAACATGCAGGATGCCAGTCAGGGAAGCAGTGAAGACAAAGAGCAGTGTCCAGAGCCCTAGTTGTGTTTCAGTGGGAAGTCAGTAGTTATCTAGACAGGACCCTAGGAGATTGCATCCACTGATGCTATGAAGGTGTGGAAATAAACAAAGACCAACTAAAAGAGTTAAGTGAACACTGTTTGTCCAGAGCATGTTTATAACAACAAAGGAGACAATCAAAGTCACTAACATTTGGGCAGAGAAATGGAAAAGTTTTATACTGGGTAAGAGGAAAGATTCCCTTATGTTCTCACTGGAGACTGCCCACATAGGAAGGCTGGAGGCAGGATGGCTAGAAGGGAACATCCTGTCTCATTAGTCAGAGGTGCATTTCATTGATCCTAAGTTGGAAGCAAAAAATAGGGAACTATTTATCTTTAACTAAACCTTGGCTACCTTGAAAAAAACTATTAACAGAAGTTATTGTTTAGAAGTTATTATTTCTAAGGGATGGTCAATTGAAATAGCAACCAGGTTTCCTAGAAATCTGACTTACAGCAGGCTGACTTCTTGAGCTAGTAACTATAGATAGAGGTTGGTTTGCCAAGCAGGTTGCCATAGATTGTGATTCAGAATTCTCTTTTAAATAAGTGGCTTCATCACTGTCTGCATATATCAGCAGTGGCTCTGAGCACTAAGTGTCTCCTGTCACTTGGGTGATCACAGTGGAAAGACAAGTGGGGAGCAAATACCCAAGAGATGAGTTTTGGAAGATTCAAACATTGAATGGGCTGAATATTTATCCAAAAGAGAGTGAGTTTGCTGGAAGAGACTTTGTAGCCTGCAGGAGATGGATTTGCCATTTACAAGAAAATGTAGGAATTTTTCCTGTGCTCCCAGCACAAGATTGGAATATTCAGAGCAATATAAAATTGGGTTTAGAGAACAAAGACCTGCATTCTTGCAATTCCAATATTTAGTTTGCAAATTTTGACCTTGTTATTGAATTATTGTGCACAGTTTACAAATGAGGGATCTAACACTAAGAAAGATCCAAAGTAATACTATACAGTACAACCATACTTTTCAAGCTGTCACTTTCTTGGAAACCAGTGGATTTTACCCAGGACATTTGGACAGAGAATGGCAGTTCTACCAAGTAAGAGCCCAGTTCAAGTAAAAGCAATCCAACAAACTCAAAGCTAAGAATGTAGAAAAAATACTCCTCCCTAAGGGAGCTAATTTATACATTTTCCAGAATTGTGACATTTCAGATAATTTTTGCCCATTGTACTTAAAAACACATATACACCTTGATACAAGAGTCCCCTCTTGTGACCTAGACAACACAGTTATCAAACCCTAAATGTCAGACGCAAGTATACTGGGATTAGATGGTGTAAATTGAGCTAAAGAGTCACTCAGAAAGGTATAATTAGAATTTGAGGTCAGATCATCCAAGCAGGCTGCTCTAGGCAAGAGTTTCCAGTGACTGAGACACAGAGGCCAAGGAGCATAATTTCCACAACAGCACCTTCCTCACCCTCCCTCTCTGCTTGCCTTTGAATCACTGCAGTGAGGCCTGGGAAGGAGAGGTTACATAAGTAAAAGAAAATAAATTACTCTGCTCACTGTGACTAGTTAGGAAATAAAATGAGATTTCACAAAGAACCTTTGTATTCTAGAACTCCAAATCATTTCTTATTATGAACATAGAGTAATACAAGTTGAATATCAAGTAATTAATGTTCATTTTAAGCACATCTCTAGAATTCTGATTCTTTGAGGTGTCTCTTAAAAAGTCTTCCACTCTGACAGTCACATTTTCAAATGTTCCTGTGTCACCTAGAAAGACTGTCTCATAAATTCTATATTGATATTACAATAGGGTAGCAGAATAATTTAAGGATTTTTTCCATTTGAAAATTGCCCTATTGCATTTGAAAATAATGACTCTCAATTATTCCACTGTGAGATGCATTCATTTTATTACATTATCTAAATTTGTGTAGCTGTTACAAAGCTTTATGCGGTTCCTGGTAAAGACACAAAATGTTCCTATTTCTTTCAATTATGTTATTTTAATATTAATCTGCACATACGGTGACATTTTCACTCATTCACTTTTTCACTACAAAATAAACATCAGTGTGTTGCTCTCAAGCTGATATTTGAATATTTACAATCACAATTTTCTCTACATTCTATCAAGGGTAGGGGTAGATAATTATAAATAACAGTTGAGTCTAGGCATGCCAATCACTGAGTTTACTATCATCTTTTTGTGGGTGAACAAGACTCAGAAAGGTTCAATAAATTACCTTTAATGACACAGTCACAGGGGCAGGACAAACCAGGTTTGCCTTGACCACACAAAGGGTCGGTTCATCTTCATTTTCACAGGAAGTTGGTGCCCTTTTTTTCTTCCCTCTTCATTTTCTCTTTCCTGATTTAGGCAATTTCTCTCTAAGGGCACAGATGAGCCAAGGATTTCTCTCACTCTCTATGATACTCATTGTGTAATAATGGACACATAAGCTTTGGTGGAAAATAACTTTCCTGAGTCTCAGGAACTTATCATAGCAAATGTGTCTTTGCTCCCACCAAAGACTGAAGTGGTGACTCAGGGATCCTGCCTGAGGGTCCCTCTTGTGGCTGCAAAAGGGTCTTGGGGAAGGCTGTGGATGGAAGTCACTTTAAATGTGTAACCACTGGCCATACTAGTTACTGCTCATCAGAAAACCATCAACCAATGTTAAATGTAAAAGAAGTTATACAATGTAAATGGCAGGTATATGGACACCAATTACTATTCATCATTTCTGCTACACTGAACCAGTTTTGTTTGCTTGTTTTGGAAATCTTTCTATTCATGCACTTTTTCAAGCTTATCATTGTATGGTACATAATATGCATATATTTAATGTTTTTCAATATTATATTAATCATATTATATAATAATATATTATGTGCATAGGGAGACTCAATGGAGATAGAAAATACTTTCCTTAGATCTATGAGGACATAATTGAGAAAAAAAAATAGTTTTGACAAAGCAAATGTCAAGATACCCAGAAGAATCATATTAAAAAGACCTATTCCAGAACACTTTGCATAGAATTTTCCCTATACTTTCTTGTATATTATACAACAGGAGAAAAACTAGAACCTCAGCAAGAGAATCAGTAAGTCCTTTGAAGGAGGGAAGAATGGCTATACAGGGGAAGTTCAGTGTGTGTGCATGGGAGGAGGATTTATGAGAAAGAAAAGATCATTTGTTTTTGTTGCTAATGATATTTTCTCACCAAAATTAGAAACTGAGGGATAATAGACAACTAGAGAAAATCCACTAGTAACCATGGCATTTCTGAAAATACTAATTAGAATTGATTTTTAATTCCCTGAATTTTCTTTTACTTCAGAAATCAGTTTTTTATAAATGAACTGGGAAGAATCTTGTCCCAGCTTCCAAATTTCCCCTGTGATCTAGAATCTTTCCACTTTTTTTATGTATCTAAGTATGTTGGAGTAATTTCATTATTACAAAATGTTTTCCCATATCTCAATCTCTTCCTCCTTCCTCATTATTTCCATTTTCAAAATCCTACTTTATAAACATAAAAGTAATATAAACTTCAGAAATATTAGCTGATATTTCAATAACCTCCTTCTCACTTTATCACCATTAGTCTCTTTTTTTTCTTCCTAATTTCTTGCCTGTAAGGATAATATCTTTATTTTTTTCATGAAATTATACATTCATTATTTTAAAAAAACATATCATCCTAAAAATGTAAAACATAAAGTTAAGAAAAACCACTGCAATATTATATCATAATATTTTGAGATATTTTCCCATTCACATGGAAAGATAAATTGACAAATATGTACAGATAGAAAGGCTCAGATGATGTTCTAATCTTCATGCCAGTTTTAAATTACATAGCATCACTGTATTTCACAATCCTAAAGCACATTCTTTTTCACATTGTAGCACCCCTGAGATTGGGATGTGTTTTATAATAGAAAATGTAGCATATCCACATGACCAGAGAGTCATTTTGATGTGAATCTGCATTGATGTGAATTTGCATTGGTTGGACCTGCACAAACTTGACTGCTATTTGACTGACCAAATGCAACCCTTCAAACCTCAGGCAGAGCACTGATTAGACTGAAAGTATTTTCTATTCCATCTTGATATATATATTTCCAAAATAAAACCATACAATAAGCAAAGATTTGGATGTCTGTTTGTTTCTAAAAGATAATATAAATCTGCACATCTTTTCTTATGCTCTGCGTTGAGGATACCCTAAATTGCCAAATGCCTACCAATTCTAATCATGAACAATTTCTCTATGATAAAGAAAGTGGAGGTTGGGTCTGAGACACAACTACTCCTTATTTCTCCAGGGAAGAAGGTGCATGTGACAGCTCTACAGGGGAAGACAACACTTCCACTGAGGCTCCAGATGGGGACTGCTTCCTTTGCAGATGTCTCAGGTCCTTAGGAATTACTGATCTCAGGGAGAGGAGCAGAGTCTGCTTGCTTTTCAAGAATTTTGGGAACAAAAATATTTTTTCCTATGGACATAGTAGAAGGTTAGCAGTTATCTAGATCAAAGCTTTTAAAATGCAGTAATGTGTTATTAACCAGAGGCACACCACTGAAGAAAGAGAAATTGCAAAAGTAAATAATGAGAAAACATATAGCTGATAAATGCAAACTTAAAAAAAATGAGCTATGAAATCAAACATGTCATGATGAAAAAGATGTATCAGCATGGTTGAATTCAGAAATGCAAAGATGATTTAACCTCAGAAAAAATCAATAAATGTGATTTACTACGATAATGAAATGAAAGAGAAAAACCACATACTATCTTAACAGACTGAGAAAAAAGCATTTAACACCTACTTACCATTTAAAACATAACTGAAAGACAAAAATAAGAGAATGCTTCCTGAACTTGATAAAAGATACTACTACTAAAAATCATAGTTAATGGAGATATTTTAGATCCATCCCTTGTATAAGCCTAGGAATAGAATGAGGGTGTAATCTATCATATAAATGCTTATTTTTTTTAATTACTGGGAATTCTTTATTTTTTCCTTTTTATTTATTTATTTTTAATTATTTTTTTACATTGTTATCTACCCCAGGGTTCTCTATCCACCTTATCACCTGTGAATGAACCATCATGTTAGTGTTTTGTACCCTTCCCAGTCCCACTTTTCCCCCACCCCTTGCTCTATGCTTCAATTTTGCTGAAAGTTAGTTTTAATTTTTCTTGTCCGTTTGTTTATTTTCCCTTTTTCCCTCATGTAAGTGAGACCATTCAGTATTTCTCTCTTCCTTTCTGGCTTATTTCTGCTGGCGTGATTCCTTTTAGCTCCATCCATGTTGCTGTGAATGACATAAGCTTGTCTTTTTTGATAGATGAATGATATTCCATCGTGTACATATACCACAGCTTTCTGTACCATTATCTATTTTAGAACATTTGGGTTGCTTCCATATCCTGGCTATTGTACATAGCACTGCAATGAACACCCAAGTACAGGTGTCTTTTGGATTAGAGGTTTTATAACCTTTGGGTAGATTCCTAGCTGCGGAATTGCTGGATCAAAAAGGGAGTTTCATTTTCAGTGGTTTAATGGTCCTTCACACAGCTTTCCATGGCGGCTAAAGCAGTTTGCATTCCCTCCAGCAGTGTAAAAGTGTTCCTTTCTCTCCACATCCATGCCAGCACTTGTTGTTGCCCCTCTTTTTTTTTAATATGGATCATTCTAGAAGTGACTTATTTTAGAGTCAATGCAAATGTCAAGAATAAAGACTTTCAGTTGTGATGGAATAGTCGGGACCTTATATAAACAACCATATAATAGCCTATCAAAAATATTAAGTGACTCTTTACAGACATAATTCTTTCAAAAAGAGAACAACCAAAAACATGAAAATCAGAAATCAATAGCATGAGCATGATATTGTTATAATATTGAAATTTTAAAAATCTGCCTACCTCCAGTTCTGTGTTAAGTGAATATGTATTTCCAAACTGATGCCAAAATGTATATTCAAGCCTACAAATGAAGTAACTGTAACAGAGAAAACTCAAAGAATCTGTTGCCAGGAGTACGTACATGCAAGAAATAACAGACATTTTGGGTGAAGAAAAATGCTACCAGATAGAAGGCTTGGGTGGTAAGAAGTAATAAAGTACCCCAGAGAGGGTAATTATGTTGACAAATAAGAAAAAAATATTCACTCTTTAATGTAACAATAATAATATTTTGTGAGATTCAGAACATACATAAAAATAGGATGAATAGCAAAAATAGCACAAAGGAAGGAAGAAATAATAGAAATAAAACTTTTACTAGCATCTCTAATTGCTTGAGAAATGGTAAAATACTAATCTAAAATAGACTATAATGAGTCAAAGATATGTATTATAATTTCAATTGCAACCAATAAAGTCATAGTAACAGATGATATAACTGAAGAGCTAATAGAGGAGAAAATGAAATAATAAGAAAAAACACTTGTTAATTCCAAATGCAAACAAGAAAGGGAGACTAAATGAGACAAAACATGAGGGAATAGAAGGCAAATATCAATATAGTAGACATAAACCCAATTATGTCAATAATTAGATTAAATTAAAACAGCATGGGAAATACAGGATGAGTCGAAACATCTTTAAATGCCAGAAAGTAAGGAAGTGTTCAGAAAGCAGAAGCATGGAGGCATGAAAGACTTACAATGACCAAAACTCGTTCCATTTTATTTGAGCAATGAAATGAAATGACCAATAATTCTCTCTGCAATCACACTAGCAAGGCATCAACCCTTGTTTCATAAAGTGATCTCAACATTTCTATTTTAAAAGAATGACTTACTGACAGTCTTTTCTCAACTGAATTACTGTAGTTTTCCATTGATTTATTTTAAAAGTACCTTTATTAAGATATAGTTCACATACCAAATAATTCATTCATCTAAAGTATACAACTCAATAGTTTTTAGGATATCCAGAGTTGTATAACCACTACCGCAATTGACTTTTTTTGAAATATTCACTCCAAAAGGAAACCCATTACCTATGAGCAATCTTTCCCCCACCTCCCAGCTCAGATAACCAATAATATACTTCCACTTACATAAATTTGCCTATTTTGGACATTGCATCTAAAAAGAATCACACATGCATTACTTTTAATTATATTTTTTTTATCTGGTGTCTTTCATTTAGCATAATATTTTCAAGGTTTACCCAAGTTGTAGCATGTATTAGTAACCTATTCCTTTTTTATATCTAAATAACATTTAATTCAATACATAACATACCAAAGTGTACCATTGTCTGTTTATCCATCCATACATTCATGGACATGTAGCTTTATCTTTTGGCACTATGAATAATGTTGCAGTTGATGTTCATGGGCAGGTATTTATGAGTATCTGCTGCTTTTTATCACAGGACATGAGAAGATTAAAAACCAGAGCAGAGGATCTTCTGCATCATAGACAAGTTCTTTATCTCCATTGGATGACAGCAACTTGATTTTCCTTTCATATCCAGGATTAAGGATTAATTGCTCAGTCACTATAGTATTTTTTGGCTTACTTATTCAATATTATTAAGATCCTTACTTAACCAAGTGACAGTTTCAAATTTTAGGTTAGATAGCAAAAAAAGCTGACTAATGTCCACAAAATATGTCATCTTGTCAACCTTATTATTAAGAACTCTCCCTTCTGAGTTGCCCTGTGGTGATCAATCACCTGAAACATAATTATCTTTACACCCTGATCATTAGGAAAATCATTCCATGTATCTCTTCCTCAGACCTCCTCACTAATGTTGTAACCATTCTAAGTCTCCAGTGACTAAGCTAAACCATCAACTTCAGCCCATGAAAAGATGTCCCTTTATACTTGTGTCCACATTTCTTTCCAAAAACACTAAACATTCAAATGCACTATTAAAAGTTCTGCAACTGAGAGACATTTCTTTCACCATTGTCCCTAGAAATCATCTGGATATGACTATAATGCTGCAACCATCTGCTTCCAGGTTCTCTATTCTCCAAATGGAGAATTATTTGGAAATCAGTTCCAAATATTTTCTTCTCAAGCCAACTAATCATAGGGCACATCTCACAAGGTCCTAGCTGTGAGTTGGAGGTGTAGCAGCAGTAAGTACTTTGGATAACTGAGACACTTGCTTATGACTTTTAGAATCTTGTTGGGCTCATTTGATAATTGTCATGCATGCATGACTTCATGACAGGTGGGTCTACAGCGTCCACGTAGGATGGCAGCTCAGGTTGTATAGTAACTTGGTAGTTTAAGATCAAGCATTCAAATAGTAACAAGTCAGAAGTTGATCCTCAAAAAATTAGCTCTCTGCAGAGAATGGCATAGCTTTTCTCCAAAATTCTAGAGACCTCCATTGCAATTCTATTATCAGAGACTGCCAAAATCCCAAACAACAAAGTATCTGCCACAGACTATACAAGCACCACGGGATCTGTTGGACCATATGGTCAGAGTGACAGAGCAACTTACACAGCTGACTGGACCTGGTACAGAGCCTACTCTACTGTCCTGAACTTGCTCATAAATGGAAGACTAGCTAGATACACAGTAAATGGACCAGAACACCATGTTCAAATCAGATAGATGTTGTCCTTAGATCCAAAGAGTTCCATACGGCTTTAGGAAACATCAAACACAACAAATTTGTCCTCATCTTAAAAATAAATCTAGATCTAGACAAAAAAGCAGTATACTTTTTATTTAAAAGATTATATAATATTTTAAGTCTGATGATCGCAAAGTTTCTGGTATATATTCTTCTTTTTTAAAATGATTAATTAGACTTGTAAAAATCTCTCTTAGATTAAAGGCTGTATAATACAACAGAAGTGACCTACGAATCATAGTTTGAGACTCTGTCCTAGACCATGAGAACACTGAAAATTTCTCTGAGATGTCTAGATTTTTATGGAATTTATTTTATACTTCCTGACAAGAAGATGTTTTATCTGCAATACATGTTAATTCCTACTCACCAAATCTAATCAAGACAATGCCCTACACAACATGGATTAAACACAATGTCTCCTAGAGAGGAAAATGATGGAGGTCCTTACAATCTGGGTTCTGGGAATTTGAAAACCTTTATAACAGCTGCTGCAATTATAACAATCACATGGCTATAATTTTCCAAGATTTACCTCTCTTCCACACTGGTCCATAATGAGTTAAGTAGGGATATGCATTCCAGTATTTGATAGTGGACTTATCTCTGTTGCCCTCTAAAAATGCAATGTTTCTTTTTTGAGTCAGTAGTTCAGAAGGCTAGTAGTTATAAAAACTTTTACCTTCTGATTATAGTAGTCTGTTCTCCTAAGGTTGTAACCATCTTAGTTGATGAAAACAATGCAGAGATCTGCCAGTTGCTGAGACTGGCAGTTCCATTTGAGCATGCCAAAACTAGTGAATAAGCACAGTATGTGTTCAGTGACTCCCTGTGAAAAAATCTGAGCCAAAATTCCATCTATCATGTAACATTCAAAATCCCCTTTGCTGCCTGGTGAACAATATGGAGCAAAGATCTCTAGGAACTGATGTCATTTCAAAGAAAGTATTCGGTAAACCTTGAAAAGTTTGATTATTTTCTGTTTCCTAATGTATAACCACCCTGGCAAATGGCCACAAATCCCCTTGAAGAGAGTGGAGAAGTTTGATAACATACATTTTTGGCCTTATGGCAGAGTTTTTCCTCAAGGAGACTTGGCCTCCCCTGAATTTAAGATCCTTGGGGAACTTGTCAACTGTCAAAGTATTGCATTTATTGAAGAACTAAACTGCTCTTTGTTGATTATGGCCAAGTTTTTAGACATTAACTTTGGTATTTCATTCTTACACAAATCGAGTAAGACTTTGATAAACTGACTCCTGCACATTGAGTTGTATTTCCCCAAAATATATCTGGAAGTCCTAATCTGACCTCTTTGAATGTGACCTTATTCGGAAATAAGGTTGTTGCAGATATAACTAAGATTTAAGTTAGAATGAAGTCATACTAGAATAAGGTAGGTCCTTACCTTAATATAATGGATATAAAAGAAACAGAGAAGAGACTCTAGCAAGGTAGTGTCTGCGTGAAGACACCCATCTTGCTTCAGCCATATAACCATAACTAAATTGAAACAGAACAAAGTCAAAACCCAGTGAATAATAAAAGGTCAACTATGGCATATATGAGGAGCAAGGGGTAGGAGAAACCTGAGTCGAGTTGTATTGTAGGGAAGGAGTGGGAACTGCTGGAGGGTAACTCCTACAGTGGTTGACTCAGGAGGCTATGCCCACACTGGGGACTTTGGAAAATTGGCAATGCACTGAATACAGCACTGTGCTGGTCTGGCACCAGAACACAGGGTGAACTATTGGAGAGTTACAGGAGTCAGGAGCAGAGTAATGATTACTGGCTTATTCCTGAGATTTATTCCTGAAATAGAAAAGTGAGAGCTGAATCAGAGGGATCAGCTGGATTAGAGTACCTGTGTCTCCTCACAGACAAGGTTATTATTAGTAACCTGAGTCTGTGATATTGGAAACACTTGCCAGACCCCTACCCAGGACCAAAATCAAAACAGCAATCAATGCCTTCACCAACTAGATAAGGACCTAGCTCTTAACAATAGAAGCAAGCTCCTCAGGGTAAATTCCTAATTGGAAAAGCAAGAGAACAACTCTCAGACTGTGGCCCTTGTTAAAACAAACAAATGAACAAACAAAAAATCAAAACATGATCTAGTGCTGCATCTAGTGCTCAAATGTAGCCTAGACATGAGGCTGGTGTGAGAATATACAGAAGAGCTGATCTAGAGGAGGGAATTGTGGAGCACACCACATAGCTTTAGTGCCCACAACACAACAGAAGCTCATTTGAGAGGACAACACTGAGATGCCCAATGGCTGCAGGTCCTTTTGTCCCATAAGCCCTTTCCAGAGCCTGTGCTCCACTCACCTGAACAGGTGCAAAGGCAAGAATCCAAAAGTTTATCCCTAAAATAACCTGTGCAATCTAAACGTGAAGAGATAGCAAAACATCACACGTGAGAAAAGTCCCATTGAGAAGACTGCAGAACATGCCTGAATAGAAGCTTAAGATAGCAGTTATAACAATCCTGTTGAATGAATTTAGAAAATGGGTGGTGTAAAACAAGAACAAAGTAAAGACTGAGAAATGTGAGGCCATCATATGTAGAACTAATGAAACTAAGAAATACTAAAATTCTCAAAAAAGGTCAATGGGGGCTTAGCAGCAGAAAAACACATGAGCCAGTGGGGACCCAGCTACTGCTGCTATGCTGGGGACGTCTGTGCTGCTTGTCAGGCCTGTTATGCTCATGGGAGGTAGGGTGTTGTTGTGGGACCTAGGAGGGAAGGAATGCAGTGGGCTGAGGGAGAGGATCAGGTGCTTTCCTGGTGGATGTGGTGTTAACTCCATACATTTGAAAAACTATAGATCTAGTCCCAATATCACATACAGTGTTATAGACAGGCTTTACCCCATGAAAAACAAAGTTACAGAAAAAAAACAAATTCAGCTACTGCCAAAATAATAAAAAAAAGTGTGTACATTAGAATATAATTTATAAAATTTCAGAAACTTTCAGATATAAATCTGAAAGGTAATAATAAAGATATTAACCTATTTCCCAGAATTATCATACCATGTTGCATGTTTTTCTAGCTATTCTATAGCAATTAAAGTAGGATAGTTTCGGTTCTCATAACTTAGTTTGAAATGTTGCGAAATTAAAAAAGTGGAATTATTCACTAAAGCATACAAGCAATTTCTATAAGTTAGCAATATAAAGGTAGGTAATCAAACAGAAACATGAAAAAAGGATGAGTAAGCTGAAAACCTTAGTGCTAGAAATGTAGTATGTGTATCCTCATTTGTCAATGTAATAGTAATGTAAATTTAAAAATTAAAGATAGACATATCTATGAGATTGAAATAAGTTGATATGACATGGTAGCAAGCACTGGTAGGAGTATAAGACAAAAGGAATTCTGACAGATTGTTGGTAAGAGTATAAAAATGTTTAATCAGTCAGATAGCAATCCAGATATATTTGCAATTCTGTATTACCATCTCAGAGAAATGACACCACAAGCATACAAGGGAAAACACAAATATTATTAAACAGCATTACTATGGCAAATGGGGTTGGAGGTACATATTGCTTAGAAATATAAAATTGTTTTTTGAGGAGAATATAATTGGCAGTGTCAGCAGTTATACAATGTAACAGGGTGAATCTTGTATTTTCTTTTAAAAATATTTCTTGGCCTTATGAATTTCCAGTTCTTTCTTAGTCCAGAAAGTACTTATACCTTGTAAACTGGCTGCAATAGTTTAAAAATAATATCCACATTCTCCTTTTGGAAATTTCTACTTTCAGTGTAGCAGGGAAAATTAAACACATCAATATTCCCAAATAAGATATACCTTCTAACTGATTCAAGTTTATATTATATTTGAAATAAAAGTTTATAGTTTTCTTCACTTACTCATCATCTGTTAATCAGATTAAGATGCATTGTTCACCTATCATGACTCAGTAACTGTTCCAGATACTGGAATATAATGGCAAATAAGAAAAAGTCTTCTACCCTCAAGGAAAGTGTATTTCAGTAAGTTTCAAACAGTAAGAATGTGATAAATGAATACGAAATAAAATATTATGAAGTTAAATGTAATTTGAAGAAATAAAGCACGGGATCGGTGTATATGGGGTAACTTAAAAGGATTGGGTTTAGTCCCAGTTATTTTATATATTTCTTACTATTACTTATGTGGAATCCAGAAAATGCAGAGAGCAGCAAATGTTGGTAATTGTCTCCTAGTACCCTATGTAAAAAGTTACAAAAGAAAACTTCAGAAAACAAAAGTAATAGAAAAATGATAACAGAAGTACAAAACCTTTTGAAAATATTAGATACAATCCCCAAAAGCTATAATTAAAAGATAAAGAAGGGAAACAAGCTAAAAATGAGAAAATGAAGTATCTGTATGAGCAGGGCAACATGAAAATAAAAGATTCCAGAAGACAGAACAGAGGAAAAACATAAAAGGACAATCATCAAATAAATAATACCAATAATATATAATATATTCAAAACGCAGATGCAACTGTTTGGATTTAATGAGTCTACCAAGTGCTCAACATAGGTGGAAAAATACCTCATACTATGTGACACCAATGAGAAATTCCAAAACATTGGAGACAAATAAAAAATTTTAGAAGTAAAAATTCTTCTAGCAAACCACATGATACTTTGTAAATGGGTTCAAGATCTTATACTTCTAGGAGAGAATTTGAGGACAATTAAGTAAAAGGTGAAGAAAAAGCAAAAGAACTACAACAAAATATTTAATTATTAGAAATTAATTTTGTTATACCATTACTTGACTCGGCTATAAACAATTTCTGCAGTCATAAAAATATAAATACAACCTAATTAACTCTTGTTTGTTAAATATTTAGTATAAATATGTTACAACTATGGAGAGGCTGAGGTAAAGGAAAATATATTGGTATGGATTGGAGAAGAAAGATTAGTACTTGTTTTCAATAGTTGGATATTGATAGTTATGTAGTATGTAAAGATAAAATAAATGAGTAAACCATTGTAGAATTAAGTCAAAGAGAAGCAAGTTGAAAGCTAATATCATTTTTTTCTTCATCTCACTTTCTACTTACTTTTTCCTCACTAATAGTGAATCTTATTTGAAGATAAATGGCAGAAATTAACTTGATATAAATGATATAATCCTGATTTTTGCTCCTCCCATTTTCTCTGAATTTCAAGAATAAGGAAACACATTTCAGGTTTTCCTCCACACTCTCAATTTCTCTTCGTGTCTGTAATTACTGTGGTAATGAAATATTCCCTTTGAAAATCACGTGAAAGCCTCTGACTGTGTTTCTTCTGTATATACAAAAGATCTGATGGTGGCATGAAAAATATAGACCATCTCTGTATCTTCTCTCTAAAATAAACTTTACAGTCTCTCTCTTCCCAGACTGTTGAAAGCGATCTTGATTTTGAGGATTCTAAACCAATGCAGGATAAAAGCGTTCATATCAGTGGTGGTTGTTGCTAATAATAGCAAAGCTAATACTACCCTCTTTAGTTATGCTTTTGGCAAAATTGAGTTATGTCACTGAGTGTATAAGATGTAATTGATGGACACAATATACCTTGGACAGCATATACACTCAGTAAATAATTGTTGAATAAATGAATCGATATGTATGGGAATGAGTGTTAGGTGCTGGAGGCTTTTTTCTATAAAATTGACTGGCCTATTTACAGTGAAGTGATCTTTCTGGTTAGATTTTTCTTCCCTGAAGAATTTTACTTTTGTTTTTATTGAAGAGAAGGTATAAAAGCTAATTGGCTATTTGCATTCACAGGGAACTATTCTCACCTTCCATCAACCACAAACCCCAAGGGACAATCAATGTTTAGAAGTTTCCATCTATACAGATGGTTTAAACAAAGTAAGCCCACGATTAATGTATACAGCTTGTCAGATATGAAATTAGACTTTTGTAATGACTCCAATTCAAACAAGTCAGTAATTGATGTCATAAAATTCAGTTCAACAAAAATTCATTTGAAAGATGAAAGAATAATAGAGTTCTGTTGAAAAATGGTGAGCCAAAGTTGCTATTTTTTAAAAGTAATTCAAGGCACTCTGCCACTTAAATGGAAACAAAGATATATTCACATTTTAATGTATGTGTTCATAAGCTTTGTCCCCACATCTTTAGAAGTATCTTCAATTGTCTATATTAGATGCATATATATTGTTTAAGAACATTGCTAAAAGATATTTTGAGGGCATATCATAGACAAAAAATGAAAATAAGTAAAATCACTTTTAAAAGTTTAAGCTGATAAGCACAGTATATTTACATAGTTAGAGCATTAAAATATTTACCATATGTAGTAAATAAAATATCTAAAACTATAGCTATGAACAATCAAGGTAAAAATGAAAGGTTTGAAAGGAAACCTTTATTAAATTTCAATTTTTTTATTTTTTCTAATGCTATAAAAATTAACTTCTTTCCTTTTTCATTAGGCAAAAAGAGCTAAAAAGGAAAGGAATGGATTAGCACTAATTTGAAACTGGCTAACAGCACAAACTCATTATAACAACAACAAAAATCCTTTAATTCTTTATGTCAAATACAATAAAGGTATCTAGGCTACAGATAGTTTAACCTATAAAAAAGGGTTATTTTAAACCTAATGTAGATTAGCTGGTAAGCCAGTAAAATATAAATATGAATTGACATTCATATTTATATACTAATATTTAAGGAATTTATTTTTTTCTTAAACGAGTAACATTCTCTTGTCAGTGAATTACAACTGTACATAACTGTGTAATAGGTGTGTATGTATGTGTGTGTGTGGACATATGCACTTTGTTGTATTTCTATATATGTTGCAGTGTTTAATAAAACGAATGAGAAAAATCAACACCCTCCATCTAAAGTTGGTTTAGATATCAAGTCTGATCACACACAAACACACAGACACACATATATGTGAATGCGATATGAGAAAACTTATGAAGTTTTTTGGGCAAGCTATCAGACAGAACTAAAGCAAGAGCAAAGGGAAGAATATTTGTTGTGATAATAACTTGGGCCTGAATGAGAGCTCCCAGGTTGGTCATGAGGCTTCTTGTATGGGGTTAATCTCTTTCTAGAGCCCATGGAAGAACAGTGTGGACTTTATTTGTTTGTCTAGATGTGTAGTGAAAGGAAAAGGGAGAAGGGTAGATGGATGTTGAAAGTTGCGAAACATCTAAAATGAATTCAGATTTACATATTCTCAACTCTATTAAGCTGCACATTAGCCCTGGGCCACCTACTTAGATATTTATGATAGGAATAATCTTCAAATTTATTTAAATTGTGATAGTTGGAAATTTCTTTATTATGGCAACCTAAGCTTTACCTTTCTGGTGTAGTTAAATGATTCTGTGAAAACTGTAAAAGGTAAAGTACTGAAAGTAAGTGGAAGAGAGATGAAAGATATAAAAGTGACAAGGAGAAAGACAAAAAGACAGCTACACATAGATAACATAATGGAAGGGATGGAAAGAAGGTGGGGTAGGGAGAAGGGAAGGAAGGAAAGAGGAAGAAAAGAAAAGATGAAAGAAATAAAATGGTGAGTCTACAATAGATGAGAGCTTCTCTGGCCCAAAATAGATTCATATTAAGAAGATAAATCAAGGAATAAACATCAAGTTGTTGATTAGTGGTGTGGATAAACTATTGAACTGTTTGCATTGAATGATACTGATAGAAATGGTGACAACAGAGATTTAATGGAATCTGGGTTGCATATGAATTGTGAGTGTAAATCCTGCTGGGACACTAATTTGCATGTGGTGAAAAAGTCAAATAGGGTTTGAGGATGAGAAGTATTATCAGTGTTAACCTTTTAGAAAATTTTGTTTAAGAGCAAACAGAAAAAATGAAAAATTAAAGGTGGACAGAAAAGTTAAGGTGCAGGACTGAAATCAGATAGAAATGGGCAGAAAGTCTCCAACCAACACTCCACATTTAAAATGCAACTTCAGCCAGTCAGGTTCCCTCAGTGTCCTACCACCAGCATGTAGCAATTGCCAGTCAAATGCAGTTCAACAACAGGTTTTATTAACAGGGAAAACAAAAAGTCCTTAAAGCCACAAGTAGCCAGTTATCTTACCCCGGTCACCATTTAGTCCGTAAGTCCCAAATGAATGCCCAAGATGGTGCCCCTTTGCCCCTCCAAAGCTGAGAGGTAGGCATTCTACAAAGTCCAGTCTTTCTCTGGTGTCTTAGCTTCTTCTCCAGCATTCCATGCTGCTCTGCTTCTCCAAGACTCTTCAAATTTCTTCCACAATTGCTGATGTACAAATCAGCTTTCCAAATCTGCCACTTTGCTGCTGCTCCAGTCATTTCCTTTATCAGCCCACTTTGGTGCCCTCTGGCCAAATCCACCAGGCCTGCCCTCAGCAGCCCCTGGTCACCCCCTGCCTGCCTTTCTGGCATGACTTCACACCAGCTACTTCTCTGCCAGCCACTCTGCCACCCCGGCTCCTTTCCACCACCAGTTCACTCTTCCAGAGGGCTTCCCCTGGCCAGGCCATGTGGGTCTGTTCTCTCAGTCCACTCAGTCTATCATTCTTGTCTCTCTCCCATTTCTCCACCTCCGTGTCCTATTTTTCATATGTGCCCTCTGGCACTTCCCATTTTATCTCACAAGGGTCTTTCTCTCAGACTGCACCCACCAGGGAATTTTGGCACCTGTCATACAATTTTTAACTGCAACACTACCCTGTATCAGGACTAAGAAGTTTTTCCCTCTTAACATGTTTAGCTTGTGTAAAATTTACTAATTCAATTGATAAGAAATATAAATTCTTCTAGGTTCTGAATCACTTGTTTCTACCTTAATTTTAGTACACCAAATTGTACTATGTGTTTCTGTTTTCATGTTTGCCCTCCCTATAGACTGGAAATTCTTTCTGACATTTGCTCTCTTTTTTATATTTGTATCCCTGGGGCACAGTCTGGGCCTGTCACATGGAGGCATTCAACAAAACATTGTTGAATGAATAAATAAATAAGAGTCTATCGGACTATGTAAGACATATGGTGAATAGACCTCCTACCAAAGGAGCGACAGCAGGAATGGAGAGAAAGAAGAACATTATAGGCATTTAGAAGACACAATCAACATGCCATGTGACTGAATGAAGGAAAAATAAAACTTCGCAACAACTATGATCTCCTGATAAAAAACAAGTCAGGCTCCATGGTCACATTTATGCAATTGGAACCATAGGAACAAACAGGAATACTACCACTACATCTCATCTCAATAGCAGCTGTCTGTTGGGAAGTGGGAGTGGTATGCAAGACATAAGCAGAGGCAAAGGGGGAGATGGGATCAGGAGCAAGATATGATTTCCCATTCTACCACATAAAAAGAGTCATCATAAATATTAAAAAGTTTATAGCCTACTGAAACCTCAGAAAATAAGATGAAAATGAAGATATTTAATGCTTGAAACTAGACTAAGTTATGAATGATCTGTCAATATTCTCAAAGGTGTTTCTTCAAAAGTCTAACAATTGCACTGAAATCTACACAATGTACAAGAAAAAACTTTTATCAACATCACTTATATACCTTTATAATATGCTCCAGGGCGCATACTATGGAGTATCTTAAGTATAACTGATTAAGAACTTTGTGACCGAATTATTTCAATAAATTAATATATTATAATCAAATATCTGGAATTCAACTAAAGCAGAGGGGGGTCAAAACACAGTTCATAACTACAAGCAGAATGAACTAAGTATCAAAACATTAACAAAAAGAATGAACAAAATTTATCAAGGGATCAAGATCAATAAAATATATATGCTGAGAATAATAAAACAGATGTCTTATGTAAGAGGAAAAATTATTATTAGTTTTCTAAGAAGCTAAAATGCATTGATATTTACAAGAAAGAATTTTATTCTTTCATAAGAGAAAAGTTATTCATAAATCTGAGATCCCATAGTTTCCCCAATTCAGTGCTTTCACATAAAGGATACACATACAGGTTTCTGAATTGAATTAAATTGAATTAAATCAAGTTAGCCAAAATAATGATGTGGTGCATGAACTAATAATAATGGACACATTTCCACTCCCGCAAGTAGATGAATTTAAGTCAGCTCATAAATGAGATGTCTCTATCCTACACAACCACTCAAAAGAAAGATCAGTTCAGTCAAATCCTAATCAGAGTAAAACTCTAGACAGTAGAGACTCAAAGTTTCTTATTTTTCCTAAAAATGCTCATCATAGGAAATCAACCTATAGGTATCCCCACGATGCCCACTCTAGGTATCTACACCCACAGCTGGAGGCACCAGTTGTACCACAAACATCATTAGCCAGAGACTAGTCCCTGGGATGGGGCCAGCTCACATCCCTAAGAAACAAGGACTCCACCAAAAATCTTTACAGACTCATTTTGGCACAAAGCTTGTTTCCAGGCAACAACTTCTTACCTTCTTACCTAAATCATTTTAATGAGATTAATGCCTATCAGATGTCTGAATGCATTTACAGATTAAACCTAAATCTGCATATTTTAACTTATGGACAATGGACAGAAATTCCTCAGAAAGGAGTATAACATGTAAGCACTGGCAGAAACAGGAAGAACTCTGGCACAGAAAATGTGAGTAATTAGACAGAAATTCCTTTTTTCCATTTTATTGTTCTAACAAGCTTGTTTTTCAAGTAGTAAATCACCCATTTTCACTTACCTTCTGAAAGAGAAAACAGAAAGTATAAAATAACAAAGATTTCTGTAGAAATAGCTTTGGCTTTTTGAAATGTGTTTCAGTGCCTTTTTCCTGGGCCACTTAATCTAACATGTATAAGAAAAATTTTATCATGTGCATGCATCACTTCTGCTAAGACTATTGGGTCAAAAGTAATTGTCTCACTTCTTTCACATATTAAAGCCTATCAGGTGTCTATGGGCTTCACCAGCCAATTTGTCTATTCTAATCAGGTTACTCCCTGAGACTGGTTCCCAGAGGAGAGAAGGGCTGCTCAAACTGAGCCCAATCTCCCTGAGGGAAGTGCCAACAGGGAAAACCTCAATCAACAGCCCAAATACCAATACAACCTTTCACAAAGAATAATATTTTGACTAAATTGGCTCAATCAAACAAGTAATCCCAAGGTTCTTCAAGTGTTTCATGTGTTGTTTTCAATGAAGGAAAGGTCATAGCTAGAATTTGGGTTAAATGTAAAGAGGGGAAAACCACTATTCATTTTGCCTACCCCCAAATCAATAACTAATGTTTTAACCTTCTCCTCTCTTTCTCAGTCCCTCTTTGACTTCATAAATAAACTCTGTGTATATTCATTCCTATGATCTATGGGCTGGTTTGGAACTTAGGGAAATAAGTCAATAAACTCTTTAGACAATTCTGTTAGGAAAATTGTCTGATTCCGGAGGCAATCAGAACTCAAGCCTCCAGAAAGGACTCCTCTTTGTCATTTCAAATCCTATTCTCTTGTGACTGCTATCTAAAGTCACAAGGAAACTCATCGTTATTGGAACATAAGTTCTCAGAATTGAAGGTATTTACAGCAGTCTGGTATGACATCAACTTCTCCAACAGAATCTACTTGATAATAAGAGCTCTGTTCACACATGGTCTTTATTTGTAATGGGAATGAACAATACCCTGGGTACTGAGAAGGGTAGAGTCTACACAAAAGAGAGCTTTCCATTGAGACCTGTAATTGTGAAATCTGGTTAAAAGGGGCAGAAGCCTCTAACCACAAACTACAGGTCCTCATCATCAAAAATGGGCAAAAGCTGCCAACTAGCAAGCCATAGGAAAAAAAGCAGCATTTTAAAATGTGGCTTCTGCAGCCCAGCTTTCTTACCACATCTATCTCACTCTCCACATAGCGGTTGCCACTCAAATGCAGTTCAATAACAGGGCTTTACTTACAAGGAAATAACCAGGAAAATGTAAAGTCCTCAAAGTCACAAGTGGCCAGTTATCTTAGCCCAGTCACTATTTTCAGTCCCAAAGACACATATCTAAGACGGTGCCCTTTGCCCCTCCAAAACTGAGGCAGGCATTGCAAAGTTCAGTCCTTCTCCGGTGTCTTCTCTTCACTTCCAGTGTTCTGCACTGCTTGGCTTCTCCAAGGTTCTTGAAATTTCTTCCACAATTGCTGATGCACAAATCAGCTTTCCAAACCCCTGGCCATCTCCAGATACCAGCTCACCATGCCATCTTGCTGTGGTGCCACACTCTACACACCAGCTACTCTTCTGTGGGTCACCATGACTCCTTGCCACCTCCAGTTCACTCTTCCAGGGGGCTTGCCCTGGCCAGGGCACATGGACCTCTTCTCTCAGTCCGCCATTCTTGTCTCTTCCTTTTCCTTCTTTTTTTTATTTCTTTCTTCACATGCCCCTCCATTTTTATTCTCACTCTCCTCCTGCTGCCCATTTTCTCTTGTGGTTTTTTCAGACCCTGCCCACCAGGGTATTTTGGCACCAATACAATTCTTAACTGCATCACTACCCTGTATCAATTTCAGAATATGGGTCAGAGTTTAGTAGTATCACACTACTCATGCTTTCTCCTTGGTTTACAAAAGTTTTTAAATTTGTTTCTTGCTGTTTTGTCAGCATTAAGACCTTTTCCTCTTCCACTTGTGTTCTTTCACAAAGATTCTTGTAAATGATACAACTGTTTTTGTTTTAGTTAAGAAGACCACCCACGTATTTATTACATTCAGACAGATTGCTACTCAGCTGCTTGAACATCAATAATTTATAGCAAAGTCAAATGTAACTTATCTGACTATCAGATGCCAATCTATTTATGTCCTGGAGTCTCAATATGTCACAATGGCTTTCTGCATCTTAATCTTTTTCTGGTCCATGCTTAGTCAGGTTATAAAGAGCTTCCTGTTTATCTCAGTCTTCAGACCAAACTTCTGCTGAACGATCAACCTCCCCCACCTCTTTGCACATCTGGGTAACTCATATGCCTAGAGTTTTGTTTGATCTTCACTTATCCTAAACCCATAACAATTTCCCTTCTGAAACAAGAAGAAAGGGCCTCATATTTGCTTACCAGTCATTTGTCTCCTACCTGACTTCACAGAAGTATCAGGTGATTTTTAAAATATAGCACATAATCTAAAGAATGCCATAGAACATCCTTACAGGTTGTTTTATAGACCATCCCTAAATACGTCTGTAAGAGATAGCAAGAGCTCTCCTCGGAAATGCAACTGAGATATTCAGGTTAACAGGGTAAGAGAGAGATGAACTTTAGATTCCCTACCCTTCTGATTTTGACTCATTATGCAGTATACTGTGTTATAAAAAGAAAAACACATATAACTGATCAAGTTAAAAATAATATGGAAAAATAAGCCGGGCATGGTGGCGCGTGCCTGTAAGCTTCAATCTATGAAGCGGCTGGGGCTAGGGATCACGGCTTAAGTCCCGCTCGGGGCAACCCAGCAAGAGCTACTCCCAAAAAATAGCTGGGTGTGGTGGCGCGTGCCTGTAATCCCAGCTACCTGGGAAGCTGAGGCTGGGGATTGCTTTAGTCTGTGGTACCCTGAGCAATGTGAGCCTGCGGTTCCATGGGCAAAAATAGCGAGACCTAGTCTCAAAAAAAAAAAATATATATATATATATATATATAAATGTTCAGTATAAAATAATGTCTATATATATATCTTATATCTACATAATGTATATATAATGTATATATATGTTTTATATATATACATTATTTTAGCTAAAGAAAAAGGTCTGTGCATATACATAAAAAATTTCCAGAAAGATATACAAAAACTTCATCTTAGTTTATTCTAAGAAATATAGTTAGCAATAGATAAAAGATTATTTTTATCTATGAAATTTTTAATTATAAAAGAAAAATTCAATATAACAAGTAAAATGGAGGTGATTCAGGAAAAGAGAAAAGCATTTTTTTCTAACATAGTGATTTCTAAAAGATCATGTGCCCTTGACTGAGATACCAAAATTTTCACTCCAACACACCACACTAGAAAAGCCAGACACAGACTTCACCGACTTGATTAAGCATGAGTTTATTCTTACCAATAAGAATGAGCTGTCTAAGCAGCCTGCCTACTTTAGCACACATCAAAGCCATTTTTCAAACTTTTGTGTCATTTACAATGTGTCAAACACAATCTGCTGCATTGTCAAGACTACAGAAGAGAAACATAATTCTGTTTCCAACAGCTATATTGGTAATTTATGCATCATGCTTCTTTTAAGACGCCCCTGAAATTTGATGAAAAAAAGACTGATTTGCAGGTCTGAATTCCAAGTGACCTAGAGAAAGTAGGTAAAAAAATCACGAACATACGCCACCATTCTCCTGACTTTATACAAAACCTGGGAAGAGTAACTGAGAAGGGGCTGCTCTCTGATGTTCTGTAGTTATGATAAAACCATCCCTGTTTCCGTGGGCATGTCAGACCTCACCAAATCATGAATTTGAAAATGTTCTAGAGAGTGTATGTGCCTGTATGTGTGAGTGTGTGTGTGTGAGAGAGAGAGACAGAGAGACAGAGAGACAGAGAGTAGGGGCTTCTTCATGTCATATATATTTTGTGTTGTGTGAAAAATAACAGTAACAACAAAGGTAATACAGGTAGCTAGGAGGAATAACCCTTACCAGATAATCAGTTCAGTATTTAAAATGCAGATGTATATATTCTTAACACCCTATCTTCAAAGCATATTAATCACTCTCTCTGGGGGATACAGCCTCGAATCTATACTTAGAATAAGTTCCCCAGGTAATAGTTACACATTTGGTTTTCTGAGAACCAGAGTGATGAAAAATAAAGACTGGAGAAGTACTATTGCTTTCATTGGTGGGAAATTTTCTACTTCTATTTTTGCCAACCTTTTACAATCTACCTTCATTACTTACTTAGGCTACTTGCCACAGTACTGCAGTCTTTTAAGAGAGAGGTCATTTTATTTGATTCCACCTCCTTAAGATTTTCTAGGAACTTTTCATCTCATTCAGTACAAAATCCAGAGATTTTTACCATCATCTTCAAGACTCCAAGACTCCACATAAGTTGATTTCTTTCACTTTCTTCTCTGTTTCCTCTCTCTGCTCTAACAAGTCTGGTTTCCACTCTGACTGGTGAACATACCAAGGACACTTTCATCTCCAAATCTTTTACTTCCAATTCCCACAGCTTGGGAAAATTCATTCCTGAATTATATGCAAGGCTCATTCGTTCAGCTGACCATGCTTCGAAATATTTTTTTTCTGGAGGGAGGCTCTCAGAGACAAACAGCTTCTGACATGGTCTAAAGATTGTCAGCCCCTAGTTTTCACAACTTTTTATAATATCTCCACGTTGAATAACTTTCGCTTAACCAACAAACTGTGGCAGCATTATCACTCCCATGACTAGATCACAAAGTTGTTACTTCCCTCTTGCCAGTCAACTCTCTTTAGCTAGCTTAATTTAGACAAGTTGCCACATTGCAGAGGACCATGTGACTAAGAACTGAGGGAATACTCCAGTCAACAGTCAGCAAGTACCTGGGGTGCTTGGTCCAAAAACTATTAAGGAACCAAATCTTGTCAACAACTGCTTATATTATATAACTCTTTAAATGACATCCCAGTCCTTGAAAAAACCTTTGAAACCTTGTGAGAGATCTTCAGCTATAACATGCCCAGATTCCCAAGACACAAGAATTTTGAGATAATTTTAAATGACTAGCTTTCAGACTAACACTTTTGTCAGTAATAAGTAGTTAATGCAGCTTCCTTGGTTACTTTTTATAAAATAGCACCTCCCATTTTTATAGCTGTCTCCTATTTTTGCTTTATTTGTGCATTGTTGCTTTGTCACTTATCATTTCATTTTATCACCAAGCATTATCATTATATATGTATATAGACACAAACATATGTATGTATGTATTTACCTTTTGACACACTGTAATATATACTTGTGTTTCTTAGTATGTCTAGGATCTAGGAAGTGCTTGGTACTGATGCATTCTCAATAAATATTTACTAAACTAGTAGATTACTCATTGATTTCTTCTAATCAGTTTTTAATATGTATATCATGTTCTCGTTTTTGATAAGATATGATTTGATACGAAATTTGATAAGAAATGATGATTTTTAGGCTTTCATGATGATTTTATGGTTTTCAACCATAACTAGTAAGTCATAGAAGCAGGGTTTGAATCCAGGCTGACTCTTTACTGTCCTCATTATAGCAATATCTCTCAATTGGTGGTCTGCAAAATCTTAGGGATTCCAGATCATTTCTCAGGAGTTTAAAATGTTCTTAAAATTCCAAAACTTAACTTGTGTTGACAACCTGGAAATAAAATCATATCTGAGTCATTTGAATGACCATCTTATCTAATCTTGAGACAGCAGTGGAGAACTTTTGTGTATAAGCTCAGGCTGTTCCTGTTTCAGTTGTCACATCATTCCTGGCAGCCTGACTGTGGACTTTAAGCTCCAACAGCAGAGGTGCAAACAAAATTCTTACAGAGATTGCTTATCCAGCTCCCACAGTGGCAGCAAGTCAAATCCCAGTAACAAATCCTTAATTCAGTGGATCTATTTTTCTGATTGAATCAAAATGATACACTCGCTTGGTTTTATCAAAAGAGGTTTATAAAATGGGCAAATACCACCACTTGTCCAGCATTTTAAAGAAATGGATCTTTCAAAAGGACACCTTACTAAATAGCCATCAGCATCTTGCACCAGAATGTCTTTAAGGTTACAGCTTTTTTTCAGCTCCTGCTTCCTTCCCTGCCCTGTGTCCTGATCCTTTTTATTTCAAGGAAAGTGTGTGCATGTTTTGGAATGACTTTTTCTAAAAATAAGTAGAATGGGGAAATAGAAATGATTCAAGCAGTCAGTGATAGTTAGAGATCAACTATTGAATGGAAGTGGGGAAGGGCAATATAGTCGTCTCCCTCTAATGCTGTCCTTACAGGCAGCCCAGGCAGCTCTGTGAATCTTGGACTGAGCACCTTTCCAAATTTTACAAAACTGCCTCAAAATTTAAATGACAAAAACAGTATTTACTGTTCATTAAATCATTCCTCAGAAGTCTTGGGCTATTATTTGAGATGTTTATTCCCATAGACAACATCTGGCCTTACCGTAAAAGAAAAGGTATGCTTATGAATCAGGGGGACTGATTCATGTCAGCGGGACTCTGGACACAGCTTATACTTGGTCACAAATTCTAGATACAGACAAGCTGTTATAGCCTTTTGAAAGAGGAAATTCATATTTTAAGTGTCATGAAGCCAGTATGTTTCTTACTTTATTAACTTTTTGATCCACACCTAAGGTACACTTAGAGGAGCTACTGAGTATCATGCAAATTCTATTGTGCAATTTCTATTTGCAAATGACATAGTCTTCATTTGAGAATAGCTCAATTAACATACTTTTATCACTTGAAGCCTAAAATTAGTATTTTGAACATACTATTGCCTATATGAGTTGCATGCTTTTTTAAAAGAAAAATATTCTAAAAGTTGATTCTCTACATTTCATTATTTTTTCTGGGTCTAGGTGCTTCAAGGTTTTCTGTTACTATTCTCTTCTTTAAGTTTTATTTCACAGAAATGATAATTGTCCATGAATAATCTACTATCTAAGAGTTAGACTACTAGTCTACACTGTCTTCTATCAGCCTGTTGAGGTGTATTGCCTCTAATGAGCACCAAGGCACAGTTAATATGCTTCCTCTAGACCCATCATCTGACTCGTCAGGTTCTAATCTAGACTTCTTTCCTGAATCTACCAACTCTGGTAACTTATTCTACATAGAAGAACTGCATTATTTTATTAGCATTCACACAGACTAATTTTTTTTACAAAATTTAGGTTTGATCCACTTCCAAACATCCTCCAATAGACTAGTCAAGCTGGTCTGGGTTTCCATATGGACACAGATTTAATTGCAAAGACTTTAAGTTATTTTTATATAAAATTGTTCGCATTGTTTTCTATGTCCTTAGACAAATTATGTGTATCTGTTTTCAATGAAAGACAAAGAAAAGTTATATCTTATGGCATTTGTTTGTAATTTTTTAATACTTGTTATCCATGTTTGGACAAAAACCTCACATGAAAGTGAGATTCCCAACTTATTAATTTATATTCTTTTACTTTCTAAGTTCTGTCCCTACACTATCAGGACACCTAGGAGCTTTCACCTGGGTTATATCATTTAGTCTTACATAAATACTTTCCTAGATGTACAGTTAAATTATCACTATCTTTAAGTATACTACAAAAGACCATTGTATAATGTTTCTATTCATTCATTCCGGAAACTATTTTTATTACTAGAACTTTGAAGAAAAAATATAATAGATACTGCCTTCATCTCCTGGAGCTAGTCTAAAAAAATTAATAAAATGAAATGTCATTGTAACAAACTACTTAAAATTATGTAACAAGAAAAGTCTTTCCTGATAAAGTGATACTTTATTTTGTTTAAAGTAAGAGCTCTTAAAATTGCCATGAAGTTTTAGCCTTTCCTCATTATCTGGAAACTACATTTTTCTGCTCAGGTGCAATAATTTTTCTCAATTTGGACATACTCATATAAGCATTTTTTTTTAATTTCAATATGGCTTTCTCCTTAATATCCTGGTTTTATTCTTTTAACCTTATTTCAATTGTTTTTTAGCTTTTGCTGACTACTTTTTTAAATAAAAATTCTTTTTTTATTTTAAAGAATAACATCATTTTCCTTTTTCCTGGTTAATGTCAAAAACTTTCTTTCCAGTGGACCTTTCCCACCCTTCTACAGACAGTCATGTTAAGTTCATTTGTTAAGTCTAAGTTACAAAATGCTGTCAGCACTGAGGTGGCGTCATAGCAAGAGCAGGTGTGGAGAATCTCACTCTGTCCTTGGCCACCAGAGTCTCTGAGTGGGGAACAGAGTTGGCTGACACTTTCATACTAAAGCATGGCCTTTTTTTTTTTTTAATTTGGGCCTCAGCATCATTCTGGAAAATATTAGAGGTAAACTATGCACTTTGTTCCTAGCATTTTTAAATTTGATTTATAATTTTATATTTAATTGATTGTATATATATATACATATATACATACATATATATATATAACATCACTGTCTACCCTGAAGTTCTCCTACCACCTTAACACCCATGAACCATCTTAATCTCTTGTGCCATTCCTCCCTCGATTTTTCCCTCCTCCCCTTCCCTTGCTCTATGCTTCAGTTCTTTTGACAGTTTTAAATTATTCTTGTGCATTTGTTTGTTTGTTTTCCTCATATCCCTTATATAAGTGGGAACATCCAGATTTTCTCTTTGTCTTTCTGGCTTAATTCTACTAACATGATTCCCTGTTGTTGGCTTAATTCTACTAACATGATTCCCTGTTGCTGCAAATGGCATATTTGTCTTTTTTGATTGATAAATAATATCCCATTGTGTACATATACCACAACCTTCTGACTCATTCATCTGTTTCGGGGCATTTAGGCTACCTCCATATCCTGGCTTTGTAAGTAGTGCTGCAATAACATCTGAGTACAGTTATCCATTTGAATTAGAGTTTTTGTAAACTTTGGGTAGATTCCTAGAAGTGGGATTGCTGTATCAAATGGTAGTTCCATTTTCATTAGTTTGAGGGTCCTCCACAGCTTTCCATAGTGGCTGGCCTGGTTTGCATTCCCACCAGCTGTGTAAAAGTGTTTCTCTCCACATCCATGCCAGAATTTGCTGTTGCCCATTTTTTTTTAATATGAACCATTCTTATTGATATAAGCCTGAGAGCTCATTGTGGTTTTGATTTGCATTTCCCAATTGTTAGTGATGTTAAGCATTTTTTCATATGTCTGTTGGCCATTTTCATTTCTTCTTTCGAGAAGTGTCTTTTTTAGCTCTTTACCCCATTTTTTGACTAGGCTTTTTGCTTTGTTTTTGTTAAGTTATGTGAGTTCCTTATGAATCTTTGTTATCAGACCCTCATCACTTGTATGGAAGGAAAAATTTTTTTCTCATTCAGTTAGGTTTCTTTCTGTTTTGGTTATTGTCTCTTGCTGTATAGAAGTTTTTTAACTTGA
>PVHY01001821.1:57668-144211 GCA_004024945.1 Uropsilus gracilis
TTTTTTTTTTTTTTTTTTTTTTTTTTTTTTTTTTTTTTTTTTTTTTTTTTTTTTTTTTTTAGCATTTATAGATGTATCCTGAAAAAGGTTTGTGAAGTGTAAGTCCTGGAGTATTTTGCCAATATTTTTTCTATATATTTTATGGCTTTGGGTCTTACATTCAAGTCTTTTATCCATTTTGAGTTGATTTTGTGTACATGGTGTGAGGGGGTATTCTACATTCATTCTTTTGCATGTAGCAGTCCAATTTTCCCAGTACCATTTGTTGAATAGACTGTCCTTGTTCCATTGTGTTTTTTGCCCCTTTGTCAAAGATTAGTTTGATCATACAGGTGTGACTTTATTTTGGACTGCCAATTCTGTTCCATTGTTCTGCATGTCTGTCTTTATTCAGTACCATATTGTCTTAATTATTATGACTTTGTAGTATGATTTAAAGTCTGGGAGTGCAACCCTCCATTCTCTCTTCTTGGTCAGGAGAGCTGTGGCTATTCATGGTTTTTTATTATTCCACGTGAATTTCAATAGGAATTGTTCTATTTCTTTAAAGAATGTCATTGAGATTTTTATTGGAATTGTGCCGGATTTGCAGCTTGCTTTTGATAGGAAGGGTGTTTTGATAATGTTGATTCTTCTAATCCTTTAGCAAGGTATGTGGTTCATTTCTTTGTGTTTCTTTTCTTTTATTTCTTTTAGCAATGTTTTATGGTTTTCTTTATATAGGTCTTTCACAACTCTTCTTAAGTTTATTTCCAAGTATTTATTTTTTGTTGGTACAATTGTAAATGGAGTGAGTTTCTTAATTTCTTCTTCTTCAGACTTATTTTTGCATATAAGAAGGTAACTGATTTTTGTGTGTTAGTTTTATCATAGCTACCTACTGAACTGGTTTATTATTTTCATTAATTTTTCTGTAGTTTTTTGGGTTTTCTATACAAATTATCATGTCATCTACAAACTGATAGCTTTACTTCTTTCCCTATTTGGATTCTTTGTGTGTCCTTCTCTTGCTTTATTGCACTTGCTAGGACTTCCAGTATCATACTGAAAAGCAGTGGTGAGAGTTGACCAGCCTTGCCTTGGACAAGGCATTTTAGCTCATGAGGAGATGGTAGAATCAGTATCCAGAAGTCCTTGAAAAAAATATCCAGCTAACAAAATTTCCTTTGCAGAGATATTGTACTTTTCTGTATTGTATAGTACATGTACATTCAACTCTTACACAAGATTGCTCAAAATGAACACATTTTCATCAAAAATCCATTAAGAATATTTGAATCTATTTTCTCAAAGTTAATTTTCCCTCTCCTGAGGGTAATTATATTTGTCCCAGGGCATCTGAATGTCCAAGCCACTGGCCTAAATTTGTCCTTACTCCAGACAGGGAACAGTGCCAGTAGACCCACACCAAGAGAGAAGCTCTCCCTCATGAAAATAACAATGTTCTCACTGAACCCTTAATGAAGTTTCAGGGCCCTGCTCCTATCTGATTTTATGGGCAAGATTTCTACTTTAATTTGAATTCATTTTAATTCAGTTTAACTTTAATTCAGTTTTAATTTGAATTCAGACAGATCAGAAGAATCTTTTGGCCCCAGTTTTCAAATATTTTATTCCTGACTTGTAAACTATACAATAACAAGTTCTTATAGTCTGAAACAGCCATATTCCTCCAGGAAGGGAAGACTCTTCTGGGAGACTTTCTGCTTATTGCTAAATACTGGAGGTTGGGTGAGGACATGGGAAAGAACTGGGAGGAGAAATTGAAGTAGGATGTTTTCATTATTTTGGAGCCTGGTATCAGTATAAAATGGTTCCCTCAGAGGCCTAGAGTCCACATATGGGTCAGGTCACTCTGAGGATACTCATGCATAGAAAACCACTGTGCCTGGAGAAGGACAGAGAGAAAAACCATGCCCTGCAGACTGTCCCGAGTGGTGGCTGTGTGGAGAGGTCTTCACCAGTGGGCTGGAGGCAGTGGCTTTAGAAAGCATTGACTTCAGCATTAGACAGATTCCAGTAGTGACCCCGAGACAGAAAGGGACCCCAGACAGGGACAGGACAGGACTCAGGGACAAAAATTTGCTGCTCTCATGAGCTGAAAAACAAGAGGCTGTAACACCCAATGACACTAGGCCAGATACTCGCTGCCATAAATTTCTTTGCCTTATTGTTTCTTTTTACCATTTCTGAGCTATGTTTCCAGTTTATTAAGTTGGCAGGGTTAAGAAAGGAAGCTGCATATCCAAAAGAGTCACAGACCCTGAGGCTAGATCAGTTCAAGCTGCCGCTAGGGCCATAAAGCCTCCATGAGATGGTCACGGTGGAGATGGCCATGACCTGCATGACTCCAGACCACAGCTCAAGAGTGCCACTGCTAGCAACAATAAATGGTCAGGTTCACTGTTCTTGCTTTCCAGCCAACAAATTTCCATCCCTTTGTTCTCAAGCCTCAATCCTAAAAATCCTAAAAACCACATAGACCCCTAGTGCCAGCACCTTGGAGAATCTCTCTTCCTTGCCCAGAGAGGTTTCCCTTAAGTTTTCTTTCCTTGCACTTTCACTAATCAATCAACCCCAAACTTCTGGCCTACACTTACACTATCTGTGTAGTCTTTTCAGTCTTGACCTGAGGGTCTTAAAGGTTCTTTCCTCAGCTTGGGGGACAGGACCCCTTAGTTCACCCCTCTGAAAGCCAGTGGAAATTGCAACTGGCTATCTTCTAGCTTATCTGTGTGGGTTGTTGGAGGTTGGGACAGGACCGGTAGGCCTCAGACCACTCCCTCAGCTGTGAAAAGCTCAGGTTCAACTACACTCTCAGTGACTTTAAGTAGATCAACTTTCAATTCTTTGTCTCCTTGTAGGTAAACTGTGCAGTATGGCTCAGGCCATGACCCATAATGACCGTAATAAAGAAACCTGCAGGTAGGCTCACTGTAAAGATTAACTGAAATAAGGCTTGACAAAATCTGGTCACATTTTTCTGGAACAAAAGAAATAGATGAAATTATCAATTATTTTAAGAATATGACTGGGCATGGTGGTGCATGCCTGTAGGTAGCAGCCTAGGAAGTCATGGCCGGGGCCAGGGATCTTGGTTCAAGTTCCACTGGGGCACATAGTGAGGACTAGTCCCAAAAAGATAGCTGGGCGTGGTGGCATGCGCCTATAATTCCAGCTACCTGGGAAGCTGAGGCTGGGGATTGCTTGAGTCTGTGGTACCCCAGGCAATGTGAGCCGGGCTTCCATGGGCAAAAATAGCGAGTCCTAGTCTCAAAAAAAAAAAAAAAAAAAAAAAAAAAAAAAAAAAAAAAAAAAAAAAAAAAAAAAAAAAAAAAAAAAAAAAAAGAATATGAGAAAGAAAAAGAGGGGAAGGAAGCAAAACAGGGAAAGAGAAACTAAACCCTGCAAAGCTAGGAGTGACACGGTGACATGAGGAAGCTTTTAGAGATAGTGAGCATCAAGATAACAGGAAGGTTTAGTTAACTTAGTTAAGAAAGCATAATACTATCAATACTAATAAATTATAAATACTAATGTTAATCCTAATATCAATTATCAATATTGTTTTTATTTCATTATTTATGAACTCAGTAGCTATTTGGGTTACCAAAGATCACTACAAAAATTCATTTCAATATTTAAAAGGTTGATGATTAAAATTTAATATGGCTAATTTTAATTAGTTAAACTTTTCAATTGGTTGTTTTTATAAAACTGCTAATTGTGGACTCTGTGCTTCCTCTTGGTCAGTGAGATGCTCCTAAATCTCCTAAGGCTCCCAAGGTAACCTTTTTTGTCTAGGTCAAAATTACAGGACCTCTTCCAAAACATTCTAATCTGGGGGAAATGTGTCTACCAACCTGGCTTTGTATTGTGACTGAATAGGTTCTCATCTGCGACTATCCCAGAAAGTGACATGGAAGTTCTTCTCACATGCTATGTTCAACTAGCTTATTTTCTAGAAAATCAAACAAACTTTCAAATATCTTGCAGTGCTATAACTCTTAATATCCTTAAATCCTTTTATTTTGAGTAAAAATTTTGTTAAACATCACCCTTTCTTCAGGTTTCCAAGTAGCTCCAGATAAAGAATGGCAAGTAAGAATCAGCTTACAAATCAAATCCACCAGATAGGTTATAAATGTCAACCAAGAGAAAAAGCTGAGATTTTTATCTGTGCTAAGGGGGAAAGAGTACAAGGATATATGGAGGAACTTGATTTGGAAGAGAAAAGCCAAAATAATAGTCCACATGTCCCAGAAGAGCTACCTGTGTCATACTTGCACAATTCTACCTACAAGAAAATTCTACATCCCAAACCAAGGACTGATAATGTAATCAGAGCAAAGCCAGTCTTATCAATCATTATCAACACAGGTTTCTACTTTGTTTTTTAAATTTCTGGAGAACTTCTTCCAGGATTATTTCCATCTTGGTTGATTCTGTACTCTTCAGGGAAAGAAATTTTTGAAACATCTCTAAAATATTGTAAAATTTGAGCCTCTTTTTGACTTGTTTTGAAGTTAAACCAAAATGGTAGCATAGCAGCTAACTGTATTATATTCCAGCCCAAATCCATTATACTTGTATCAGACATGACAGGATCTTTATTAAACTCATAAAAAGAACTGTACAATAAAGGCAGATTGGCATGAGATATGAATGTTGAGACAAATATTGTGTAGATACTAAACAAACCCTTTTCTTTAGCCTTGAAAATTTTATATTTTGACCATGATTTCTATGTCTTTACAATTTATCATGGTTGTGACTTTATGTGAAAATTACCTTGCTAAAAATAAATCTTTTCAGTAGTAGGGCTTTAATCTCCAATTTAACACAGAATTATATTTCTTAGAGTTATGAGAGTTTCTCCACATTATAAATCAAAAGAATTCCCAAAATGCTAGAATTTCAAAAAGTACACTTCTGTTTCCACATGCCAAGATTTCTAATTAAGTAGCCAAACTGTGCATACACTTTTATCTCCACTGCCTTCTAAATCATGTTTAAAATAAAAGTAAAGAAATTGAAAAGAGGAAAACCCATAATGAGAAAGAGAGTAATAGACACAGAACATGCAAGAGATGTAAACAAAAATCTCTAAGATGAAATAGAGGTGATGAGTGATAACTGATATCTAATATCAGAGGAAATGACAATATAAATCTAAAATATGAAACTAAAAAGGAGCAAAGTGATGTTCACTTCATAGCTTTTTGAATTGCTCTGAAAATGGCAGTAATAAGTTCTTCTAAAAGGGCAGTGGCAGAAGGCTGAAACAGGAGGATGAGTTGAAGGACAGGCTAATTTTTTAATGGAAAACTGACCTTCTGTGTTACAATTATCTTTTCCCAACACAGCTGAAACCTAGACATTTGCTCTCTGGGGAATGAAACCCAAAAGGATCTGTGTTGCTCATAAGAGATCTTGCTCATAAGAGGGCAAAGATGAATGACTATATTAGAAACAGGAAATTTAGATGAATATTCATGTACTAGTCTGTGTGATACATCAGCACCCTCTATCACTGTGTCCCCAAAAGCTAAAAACTGAATTTTATGCTCCATAAGTAATAAACTGAGAAAATCATTAGTCAGTGGGAAAGGATCTTTACAAAAACATAAAATTGAGGGTCCTACAATAAAATAGGTAGGTTACATCCAATTCCTATGTATTGAAACTCATCAATGTGGCAAGGTATATCGTAAGCATAAACATCCAAGTAATATTTTTGATATCTATTTAAATACAATTATTGAAAATAACAAAATTAATGAAAAACATAGAAAAAGGAGAACTCCCAGATACCAACCAAAAGGAAAAGTACACTTTTAAAACTATAATACTTGCTGAGATTTAAAAGAAAAAGATTGCATTCAGGAAATGATGCTTTGTTAAAAGGTTTATTTAGAGAAGAGAGTTCTTGAAAAATAAAAAATATAGTGCAAAAGCTTCAGTATATGAGGTGAAAGCTACAATTTAATAAATATTTCTGTAAAAAGAAAAACTCATAAAGAGACACAAAATGTAGGGGGGAAGTATGTTAGCAGGTCAAGAATTACACTACTAGTCTAACAGGAATTCTAATGGGAGAAAAGAGAAAGAAATGATTACATTAATATTTCAAGAAAATTCCTCAGGATTGTATAAAACAAATATCAAATTGAAAATGCCCAGAGCAATAAAATATAAATGTAAGGTTTTCTGAAAAGGCAAGATTTCATGAAATTTCACAATATTAAAGACAAAAGTAAAATATTAGAAACTCAGAAGAACTAATAGCAAACATTATTGAGAGTCATCAAGTCTACTTTTTAAAACTATAGTAGAAGTTAGAAGACAGTGGAGCAATGTTTTCAAAATTCAAAGAAAAAATATTTCCAGTGGGATTACTCATCTGGGATACAATCAGTAAAGAGTGTAGGGAAGATTAAAACATTCTGAGGTATTTAATATTTCAAGATTTCACCTTTGAAGTACCTGACCCTATGGAGTTACTGAAGGGTATGTCCCATGAAAATAATACAGGAATCCAAGGAAAAGAGGAAAATTAGGTTTCAGCATTTAAGAATGGAACATAGTTGCCTGGCATGGTGGCGCATGCCTGTAAGCAGCAGCCTAGGAAGCTGCAGCTGGAACCATGGACTGCTGTTTGAGTCCCGCTCAGGGCAACACAGCGAACCCTAGTTACAAAAAAATAACTGGGCATGGTGACACATGCCTGCAATCCCAGCTACCTGGGAATCTGAGGCTGGGGATTACTTGAGTCCATGGTACCCCAGGCAACGTGAGCCCGCGGTTCCACGGGCAAAAAATAGTGAGACCTAGTCTCAAAAAATAAAAAAAAAGAAATGGAAAATAAGAAGAAATAACACACACACACACACACACACACACACACACACACACTGAAGGTCACACTATTATCCATTACTGAAGATATTGATAGAACCTACATTCTTAACAAAGATGAAATACATATTGTGCATTTCTTTTTTAAAAAATAAAAAAATAATAAAGTTTTACTAAAAAATAAAATCATGGATACTATGTGACTGAGATGTGGCTAATAAAACAATTTAATAAAATTTGTGATGTATCTCTATTGAGAGGCAAGAATATGAGGTGTGAAAGAAGAGAAAAATGTATCAAAAACTAAAACTAAATCTAACTACAGAAGAAGATAATGGATAATTTGCCATGATAACAGGCAGGGCCAGGGGGTTGATGTTTTCAAGTTAAACACTATAGTAATATTTTCTTTAAAATTATGTTCATGTATTCACTAGATTGCAATAAATATTATAGCTTTCAAATTAGTGCAAGAACTACCAGGCAAATAATTCTCTTTTGCAATAATCTAAACTTAGTAGCAAACACATTTACATTACTGAGAAAATATTTTTTTCTGGCTTTATCTTTAAAACTTCTTGAGACCAAACACCCATTGTCAAAATTAGCTTGAAAAATGATATCATCATCAAAGAGAAAAGAGTAATTCTTCCCTGAAGCATAATGAAGTGCACTTTTCTTCTTGCCTACTTTACTTTTGCAAAATTCATCATAGATACGTAACACTAGACTGGAGAAAGACAACTGCTCTTGGGAAATTTTGACTATCGCGGAAGTGAGTTTGGGGTCAAATCCTCAGGATAATTGCTCCACTACTCCTGTAAGTGTAACAGTGTGATGGCCAGAGAAAGGGGAGGATCCAGGCCCCCTGCTCCATCCAAGAAAGGCTGGGGCCAAGCAGGGAGGAGACGCTAGAAAAGACTAGAAAAAGTGCTTAGAAAGATGCAAGGGGAAAACATGGAGGAATCACATGGAGCAGAGACATGTGAAGAAGGCATGCTTGCTTCTTGGCCTTAGCCTGCTATCCAGGACTTGGGGAACAAGAAAGGAAACACTTAAAAAAGACAGAGATGTGTAGGTTGATGATGGACCTCTCAGTCCCTTCTGCCCTTTTCCTATGGTTCCTCAGGAGAAGGTGTTTTAGACTTGTGTCAAGCTTTCAGACCTCAGTGGCCCTGCTTTCATTTAAGCCTGATTGACTGGGAACTTACTCATATGGGGATAGGTGACTGCGTGTGTTTCTTGGGAAAACTTTTTTTTCCCCAACAACTTTTACTCCTCTTTATTTTTTACAAAATTTTTCAATTTTATTTATTTTTATTCTTTAAATCACAACCTCGGTAAATGGCTTTTGGGATACCTCCCCCGCCCTCTGGCACCCCCTCCATTCAATCACACCCCTCTGTTGTTTGCTAGTCTGTGTTAAGTCCATTAGTCTCTTTCTTTGCTGTGGCAGAGTCCTTTCAAGGGGTGAGAGACTATGTTCTAGGCAACAGATGAAATGTGCTGGTAGGTTTTCAGTGTTAACCTCGGGTTGAGTAGCCAGTATATATTTATTTGTGGTCTGTCCATGTTTTCTCATTTCAGGCTGTCTTCTCCAATCCCTTCTTTGTATTGTTTTGCTGTTTTACATTATGGTTCTGGAATCTGGTTTAGGAGGCCTCACCTGCAGCCAGTGTCAGTGAAATAGTTTCTCTGTGCATACAGGCATCTGTGAATGGCCATTGTAGATCATCTCCTCTGCCTCAGTTTGCAGCTTTGCTGTGGGGCTGATGCCCCCACTCTTTGGTCTTCCTCTCATGTGGTGTGGGGAGGGGTGCCTTGCTTCTCCTAGATGGCATCTCAGAAATGAGGTCTTGGCTCTTCCAGACCCGGTGAGCATGCAGGTGTGCATTTGTGACATTGTGTTTCCATAGCTGTTTCTACAGTCTTGCATGCACTAGTTTTCTCAATATTCCATCTCTGTGTCCAGTTCAGACTTGTGGGCTGGATTTTCACCTGGTCCCTCAGTCATTCTATGATGGGGTTTGTATTGTTTATGTTCTTCCTCCTCCTGAAGATTATATGGAGTGAGAGTGAAATGGAAGAGGCTTTATTCTCCCCCACTCTACTGGCCAGAGACCTGTACCTCCCTGTGTGGTGGCGGGGTCCAGATGGCCAGACAGGTGCTGTCCCCAGGCCCCTTTAAGTGAGGGGCTTGACCAAACCATGCCTCTGCCCATCCAAGCTGTAGATGACTGCCATGTGCAGCCATCTGCTGGTGGATGGGGCTAAAACCCCACCTGGACTCCCCTCTCCGACTCTCCAGGTACAGGAGGCCTACCCAGAGTTCCATGTTTCCTTGGCTCCCCAATGGCAAAGGCACTCTGAAGGTCCAGAACCCTGGGTGTGCAGGAAGCCTGGACAAACTATTTTAACTGCATTCTTTCTCTTCTCTCTATTATACACTGGTTGTATTAAAATTCTTCTCTACTGAAGGTCTTAAACACTAGAGTATGGTTTGTCTTTATGCAGCTGGTAGCAGATTCTATTTAGAGCATGTAGGTTGGGGATTCTGAGGTACCCCTCAGCCTGCCTGCTAATAGATGTGCCCCTCTCTGAGAGAAGGACCTGTTTTTTTTTTGTTGTTTGTTTTTGTTTTGTTTTGTTTTTGTCAAAGAAATTAGTGATGGAAGGATGGATAAAAGTTTCTTCATCAAATACACTCCTGTTTAACAATCATGAAGGTCAAACAACTGAGACAGCAGCAGGGAAACAGTACAAACTCCTCTAAAGTCATTGATCCTGGAAGCTGGAGCTTGTTAAAGACTTGTCATCTAATGTATTCAATTCATCTAGGATGCTTGCCACAAAAAAAAAATAAATAAATCAGTTAGATGGATAGTAAGTTTGAATACTAACTGTATAATTATCTCTGTACAGAACCTGATAACCTATCAAGATAACCTTTGTTCATCTTTTCAGTGACCTGTTGTAGGGTAAATGAGTTTTTCAAGGTTTTTTCCTTTCTGCCATAGCCTCTCCATGATTGCATACACCTGGCCCAGTGGCTGAATGCATGTCTAAAGGGACACACCTGGGTCTAGGAGGCAGCAATAAAAAAGTCACATGTCCCTGGAGGAGAGGCAGAGAGCACAAGGGTGAAGAGAGTATGGGGAGCAAGCACATGAGAAAAGGAGTGAGGAGAAAGGAAAGAGGAATTAAGGGAGAAACTTAAGGTTGTTTCTTCAAAGTCTGTTATTAAAATTTCTACAATGATAACTTCAAGGTCTCCAACATTCTTTGCTACAACCAATAATGAATGTACTTGGATTGCGGTGGTTATACAACACCTCTACTTTGAGGTTAGCAAATTATTTTTCACTAAGAGCACATGTAACTGAAAGCTTTTCAGAAATTAAAATCACTGTTTAAACATAATTTGAATATAAATGTATTTTACTGTTTTTTAATCCTCAACCTGTGTCTTTAAAAAATATATTACTTCTAGTCTATAACTGTCAAATATTTGTATTCATCCTGCTTGAAGCAACTTTTAAACATGTCTCTTACATAGAACAATGTTCAGTTACCTAATTTCTTTTTTTATTATTAGACAACCTCTTTGTAAAACAGCATTTAATAAAATTTCTGGTGTGTGTATAAATGTTATGTTTGGACTTTATAAATTGCCAAAATTTGAAGAAATCCCTTCAACCTTAAGAACTCTTTAAAGAAACACCTTGCAGATAATAGGGAATATTGATGACATCAAAACAATACTTGATATGTTCCAGAATATCTTGTTGACCTGCAATGAGAAACACTCATGAATCCAAAACTGTTAAGGAGTGCACACAAAGGTACACATTTTTGGTATGAAAACATCTTTAATAGGATTAGTGTGCATAGGGAAGAAAGGATATTTCTAAAAATAATTTCCCAACAAACCCCCCAAACTACCCTTCCCCTTAAGGGCAAACAAACACCCAGACAAATCAGGATTGTCCCAGAGTGGGGTTACAGGGGGCTGAAAGCTTGCCACCAGTCTAAGTTACCCTCTTGCAGGAAACCACAACAAAGGGCTCAAGCAGATCTGGACAAAAGAAGAGTTCAAGATAATGGCTATCATCTTGACTATCTCTGCCAAGTACAACATCCCCATGTGTCTCTCATCACAAGTCTCTTCTGTGCATCTCTCCTAAGTGTCTCCATAGGTTTCTCCTCCACATGTCTCCTCCAAGTTTTTTTTCCAGCAGCAGTGTTAGGGTATAAATCAGGTCACTGAAGCAAGAGACAGTTGCCTCTCCTGGTGTTATACTGGAGCTACTCAGCTCTGCCCTTAGTATCCAGTAGCACCCCAGCTCAGGAAGTCTGGTTTATACCAAGCTGGGATTGGTAATCCAAGGTGGTTGCATATAAGTAGAAGTGGGGAAAACTGGAGTCCATTCACTGTGCTGCGAAGGAAGCACCTTCCCCTCTGAGGAGATGCATTCTGTAACAATTCAGTATTTCAGATATGTAGGGTAAATGAGTTATCATGGGTTTCCACATGCTTATGCCATTAGCTTCTATGACTGGCACCTGTGGTGTTGTGCCCTCATGATTATACACACCTGGCCCAATGTGTGTGCACATGCATAAGCTGACACACCTAGGACTAAGAGGGAGGACATTAAAAGGTTGCATCATGCTGGGGCGTAGGGAAACTCAGGAAGGAGAATTCAGAGGGACTCTAATGGCTGTTTCCCTGCTGTTTTCCCTTGTTCCCTACTAAAAATCCTGTGATGATAAAGCAAAGGGCTCTGATATTCTTCCTTGGCTGTTAGAACCCATGACAACCATACCCAAACTGGGAAGGTTGCAATACAAGATCGAAAGCAGATACTACGATATGTGTATGTGCAGTTTAAAATCCCAATACACAGGCAAAAGCATTTTCCATCACATGGTGGCCATGTAAAATCAGAGCTTTGATTTCTGATTGCAGACATAGTTTGCTGAGCCCACAGGTGTTTGAGATTTGGCCATTTAGATTTGACTCAGCCTGAAACTTTTGTTCAAAGGTAGCTTCAACATCCTTACTGGCATCTTATCTGCTCACTGCTGCTGTTTCTCAGCAGTTCACAGCTGTGCCACATTGTTTAAAACTGAGCCTGGGGCTTCCTCAAACTGTTTGTTCCATCTTCCCTGATTGAGGTAGCCCCATTCACAAGGCGGTTCAAGGGTGCTGCTGTCACTCACTCTGCATTATCTCTAGACTGGCTTTGTGCCATAACCAGGCTCTTTCCACGGGAGGCTGATCAGAGCTTGTAAAATTATGTAAAAACCATGTTTTTAGGCTTCTTTCAACCTTTTAAATGTCTGTTTTGTAGAATCTCTCCCTTTGCCCTTGATTGAGTGAGGTCCATTGCCATGTGAGCTCCATCTCAATGATCTTGATAGAGTGTGTATGTGTTTTTGTTTTCCAAAACAAAGTAATGGAAGTGTGGATTTTGTACTATAGGAGCAAGCAACCTTTCATTTTAGCATATTAAAAAGATCCTTAAATGTTCTGAGTTTTATATGACTCACACTACTAGATAATATCAGTCTCTTAAGTTCCATTGTAGATCCATTTATAACTGAAGTCATAGAGTGGCCCATGATCATGTCCTAGGTGTGGAGTCCTGTAAGCACTGCCCGGGAAAGCAGGACAAGGACATTTTCACTGTTTACATTCATGGGTAATCCCATGAAACTTGTGAATTATTCTGCTATGAAATCCAATTCTGGCTCATGATTTTCTCCCTCTGTATCCTCCTTAGGGAGTCCTATCACATAACAATATACTGTAAATAAGTAATTACTAAAATAGAAACTTTTACTTCATGAAAGGTAAAACTTCGAGTGACACCAGTGATAAGACATTTCATTACAACTCAATGGAATGTATTTAACTACAACCTGTGCATACCATAACCTAAAATTTGCAGATCTCTAAATGCATCTATCTTTCCAAAACACTACATCACAGTCAATATTCAAGAGTTTTGAAAACTGAATGTTAACATCTAAAATGTAGCATCTTTCAAATCCATCGCCAAATGTCAGCCTAATACTTTACTGTCATTTTGCCAGAAAATTATTAAAAATCAACATAATACACAAATAAAAATATTTCTGTAATATCCTCATTAAGATCTAATTCAAAAACCTTAGAATTCATCTACTTAAAGTACACAATTAAATAATTTTTGTGTTGTTCAACTCTGAGTGAGTTGAACAATCAGCCCCACAACAATTTTAGAAAATTTATAGCACCCAAATAGAAATTTATGCCTTCTGTTGCCTTCAAGTCCACCATATCCTCCCTATAAGTGCTAGACAGCTACTTTTTGTTGTTATGAATTTCTTTATAGATTTGCCTAATATGGACATTTTATATAAAAGGGGTCATGTAATATGTTGTCTTTTGTGACTGATTCCTTTCACTTGGCATGATTTTTTTTTAAGGTTCATCAATGTAAAATGCATCAGTACTCAACTACTTTTAATTGCTGTATAAAAAATACATTATATGGATATATTTTGTTTATCCATTCATTGGTTCATAAATATTGATTTGCTTCTATCTACCTTTTAGTTGTGAATAATTCTGCTTTGATTATTCATGGACAAGGTGTTGAGAGGACAGATTTTCATTACTAAGTAGAAAGCTAAATTAAATGGTTATTCTAAGTTTAATTTTTGAGAAAACGGCAGATTATTTTCCAAAGTAACTTTACAATTTCCATTGTAACCAACAGAGAATGAAAATTTGGATTTCTTCAAATCTTCACCAATACTTCCTATTATTTCTCTTTTTGATTATGGCAAAATTTATGAGTATCAGTCATATCATTGATCTAACCTGCTTTAAGAAAAATTGTTCAGCTCCTCCACTGATCTTTTTGCATCCTGTATCTCCCTTATTTTCTTATTTTCTTGTTTATATCTTCAACTTCCAATTTCTATTAGTTATATTTCTCATGCGATTCATTTTTCCTGTATTTCGTTCCATTTCTTTGGACTTCAGCAAGTCAATTTTGTCTTCCATATAATTGTGGTTGGGTTCTAGAGAATTATTCCTTCCATGTGGTGTCTTTTTACCATGAGGTCTCAAACTACCATGTTTGCTTTTTTTCTTTCCATTTTTCTGATCTAGATCTACACCCCAGGAGTCCTACACTTCTTGACAGTAGCAAATTGGGAGTTTCATGGGAAGCTTTAAAGTGCATCCTGGGAAGAAACAGGTGCCATTCCTGACTCCCCACACTGGTCATTTGCAAAAAAACATACCTTTGATCACCAGTTCTAAGTCACTGTGTTCACTCATAGTTTCTGACTACATACTCATGGTATAGGACCACAGGTAGTATAGTGGGAGATAAAGAAGGGAACTCTGCCCCTATGTAACCTGTGGTCTAAGAGTCCCTTTATAACAAATGAATGAAATGCCTGGAAGTCCTATGATTTTCCAGTTTGTAAGAAAGCAGGAAGTCCTATGATTTTCCAGTTTGTAAGAAAGCAGGCACCAGTAATTGCTCTGGTTCTAAGTCTGCACCTCTGCAAACTCTGCAGTATGGACACAAAAACCCAATGAGCAAACCAAGCAGTTTATTTATATGCATGCTGGACTGAGACCAGTGGCCACATAGTGGAGAGAGGTGCTGGATTCCCCAGATCCCTATGGTGAGCACAATCACAGGAGCCCAGAGATTGTATAGAGGACAAATGGTTCTTCCCATTGAAGAATTCAGTCACTAGTCACCCAGGTACTCCTCACTGAACAGTTGGGCTATCTTCTTGCTGGGAATTATGCACTCACTCTCCTAGTTTGGGTCCCCAGAGTCCAGGCACATTCAGTGGGGGAAAGGCTGGGTACCCTGCCTTATGAACTGGGACCATCCTTACTTGCTGTTTCTCAGTTTGCCTACTCTTTCCTTACAAACCCTCTTCTTTGCTAAAACTCTGGTTCTCACATTGCTAGCCCTACATCAGATGTGCTTCAACTTCTATCTTTGGTGTTTCCTAAGGAAACACAACTCAACAATCTTATCCTTCTATCATCTTCCTCTCTTTCCTGCTTCTAATTTTTATCTTGTTTACTGTTTATTTTCTTATTTTTGTTTTTTTGTTTTTTTTTTTTGAGTGTGTGTGTGTGCATTATAGATAGGAAACCACTGAAATATTCAAGGTCATGAAATTATAGTTCTAAGTTGTCTTGTAAACATTGTATACTTTTCATTTTTACATTGGGATCTTTTATCTTTTGAGATAATTTCTGTAAGTGGTATGAGGTAAGAATCCAATTTATTTTTTTTGAATGTGGATATTCTTTTGTCCCAACACCATTTGCTTAAATTAAACAACATTTAAAAAGCATCCAGTTTTCCTTTAAGAAAAAAATACTGTTAATAGGTCAAAGTTCTGATAAGGAGTTGATATCCAAATTCATTTAGTTATGAATTTGGGCTTAAGTCACAAATTTTACTTACTTATTAGTATGATTTATTGTAAATATTTCAAGTAAACACTGTATAACACAGTTACTATGTTCAATCTCATAAAGTTACATTTAATAGGCTACCAAATAATATATTTTAAACGTTCTCAACTTCTCTTTTTGTGTTTGCTGCTTTAGTTTTACTGTAGTAAATCAGTAGGTTGAAGGAAAGCTTTATGGCTTTCCTGGGATTTATGACGTTTTTAAAGACACGTTGTGAGAGCAGAGTGTTGGAAAACATTTCTTTGAATCTCATAAATGGCTTTATATGAAAATGAGGTGAAGGGATCTACTTATCTATACTCTTCATTATAAATTTCCTATAAGAGATACATCGGAGATCAAGTTCTGAGAACCTATAGAGACTTGAAAATATGAACTTACTTACTCTTTTACTAGTTGCTCTCAGTTGCTGGATATTTTCTCATTTCTTAATGCCATACAAATTTATATTGGCTGTCCTTGTAATGATAGTCCTAATGTGTGCAAACATCTCTATCATTTACTCCTTATCCATTTTATTACATGAGAATGTTGAGAACCTCACACTTTAATTAGTAAACAAAAAGGAAAACACTATAACTCTGGGTTTAACATTAAAACCAAATTATTGTTACCATTCTTTCTTACCTATAATATTAACACTGGATATTGGAAATTCAAGCCAACAATGGAGTTCACCATCTTCTCAAATCCAGTAGTATTATTTACTTTTTACACTTAAATATAAGATTTTATATATCCATTCAAAATTAAACAATTCTTTAAATATAAATATAATTTAAATATAAATATAAATATAATAAATATATTTATCTAAATATAATTTAGATCTTGACCATCATCTGACAAGTACTACTACATATATGATACAATAGACCATTAAAATACAAATTTATGAGATTGAACTTAGCAATCATGTTTGCTCCTTTGTGCATATACATGTATACATGTGTATGACATATATGTATATACATGTATATACATATATGTGTATGACATATATGTATATACATGTATATACATATACATACACATAAATTATATATGATATATATTTCAATATATGTGTATAGTTATATATTTATATGAATCCCACTAGTGTGCATTATGGTGCCCACATGGAACTCTGCTTAAGCCCAGATGGGTTCATTTGTCATGATGGACTCTACTAGACTGGTGTAGGTCCCCATGCCTAGGGCAACCCCACTTGGGTTAGGACACATTCTTAATATGAACCCTTCACTGGGTAAGTGTGCATTCCCATACATGTATAAATATATAACATGTATACTATATATATAACATATGACTCATTAATTTATCAATTCTATTTAGTTTGCAATTTACAAACAGTAAAATACATGTTAAGTGTGGAACTTAATGAATTTTCATAATTTAAACATAGACAATTATACCTATTATCACAATTATTATGGGTCCTCTAGGGGCTTTATATGATCAGAATTTAAGCTATACTACAAAATAACAGTAATTAAAACAATATGTTTACTGTAATAAAATATGAACAACTAGATCATATAAAATGAACCAAAAATCAAGAAATAAATATACACACATCAACACCTTTTTTATGATATAATAACCACAACCATACAATGGAAATAGAATAGTCTTTTTGAAAAATGGTGCCAGAAAACTGGACAGCCACATGTCATAGAATGTGATTGGAACACTCCCTAACTCCATGCACAAAAGTAAATTCAAAACTGTTAAAGACTTAGATATAAGATTTGAAACAAAAAAATATATAGAAGGAAAAATTGGTGATATTTTCATTGTATCAATGATAAGGATATCTTTAGGGATTCAATTACTAGTCCTCAGGAGGAAAAAGAAAAGAATGCAAACACCAACATAGAATGGGTGAGGGAGCAGGTAAAGATCCTGCCCACACATTTGAACAGGACACATGAGAAGGAACATCGAGAAAGCCACTGCATGTTGGGCAGAGAAATGACCAGGATGATGACCTATCACAGAATCATACCTATGAACACACAGTGGATGAGCCAAAATCTCATCACTGATATGCTGTCTAATACAGCAAGATGTCCCTCCCCACTCCAGAGAAGGACAGCTGATGGGGGAATTAGCTTCACAGCAAAGATCCAAACCAAGGGAGAGGAAATGATCTGCAAATGTCATCAGCAGATGCCTAGCCACATTTGAGAAGCATCTATAATGGCAATGACTGGGTTCACAGTCCCCTAAGCCAGAGTGCAGAGCTATAAAAGTGAAGAGGCAGCAAAGCGGCACAGAGAAAGGAATGGAGAAGACAGCCAGCAATTAGAAGGCACTTCTAGACTTCAAATGAGCACGGACTGGCTGCCCAACACAAAATTAAAACTGAGAATTTACCAGGATGGTTTGCAGTGTACCAGGAACACAGTCCCTCACCCAGCAAAAGGATACTGCCACAGAAAAGGAAGAGAACAATGGACTTAACATAGATCAAAAATCAATAAGGAGAGAGGAGTCTGAGTGAATGGAGGGGGCTTTAGGGGGAGGGGAAGACATTCCAACAACCACTTGCCGATGTTGTATGTAAGTTAAAGAATGAATAATAATAATAAAAAGAACCTCCTGCTCTGGAAAAAAAGAAAAGAAAAAATATACATTTGGTATTTCTTCAAATTAAAAAGCTTTTACAACGCGAAAGAAAATATTAGTAAATTAAAAAGATGTACTACTGAATGGGAGAAGACATTCACACCTCACACAATTGGAAAAGGATTAAAAGGATTAATATACAAATTATATGAAGAACTCATCTAACTTGGTAACAAAAAAAAAATCAAACCAGCCACCAATTAAAAAATGAGTAGCAGATCTAAAAAGATAAGTCACCCCAAAAAAAGATATTCAGAAGACTAATAAGTATGTAAAAAATGTTCAAGAATGTTTTTAATCAGGTCAACTGTAATAAAATAGCATCTCACATCCATGAGAAAGGTATGTAAAATAAATAAAAATAACTGCGAACAAAAGAAGAACCTAATTATAAACTGATCAGGTCATTTTTTTTAAAGCAAACTTGGTTATACCTTTAAAAACCTTTTAAAAATGAAAATACCACATGAACCAGGAATCCCACTTTTAGGCATCTATCCAAAAAACATGAAGTCATCAACTAAAACAATTATGTGTTCTACAGTGTTTATTGAAACATTATTTTCAATAACTTTGACATAGAAACAACTAAAGTACTCACTGATAGAGTATTGAATTAAAAGGATGGAGTATATATGTTTCATGGAATACTCTATCAATAAGGAATGACAAAGTACTATCATTTATACAAAAATTAAAGGAACGGGAGAATTATGTGTAGAAAAGTAAGCTAGGATGAAAAAGACAACTGTTAGGTATTTACATAGTGGACAGTTGAACAAAGTAAAATTAGAAATCATAAATAAATGAAGTTCTGAGGTTACGATGAAGGGAGGGGAGGAGGAATAGGTCATAGTTCAAAAGAAATGGTTGTGAAAAAACAACAGATTTCCCTCCCTGATATATGTACATGTCGTTTTAATTCATAGAACACAAATTTACTTAAGAACTATTTTCCTCATCAACCAGAGCTAGACAATTTCTAATATGGGTGAAACAAGCGAAAAAACAATTTGGTTTTGTGTGATTTGGTGGTGGGTGTACAATGGTTGTAATAGCTGACGAGAGGATCCTAATGTTACCTCAATTAAAAAATAAATTTAAATGTAAAAAGAGAGACAGTTTACTCTTAGGAGTTTAAAATCTAGATTGTCAGTTTGCTTTTTCTTGGGGAAATCACTTAACTTTCTTGGGTCTGTGTCAGGAAATGTTGGCCCAATTGTCCCTCTACAGAAAAGATAAACAAAATGTGATCTACCCATACAATGGAATATGATTTTGTTATAGGAATGATACATGCCCCTGCATCTATTAATTCTAAAAATTTAGATTCCCATCAATTCAACAGTTATCACAAGTACCAATACAATCAAATTCTATTTCTACTCCTAGCCTCAAGTTTTCACAGAACTACTTACTGTCACTATAAGTTAGTTTTGCTTTTTCTAGCATTTTGTACCAATAGAATAATACAGAATGCTCTCTTTTTTGTGTCTCTTTCTTTTACTCAGCAAATATTCTTGAAATCCATATACATTGTTGAAAACATTCTTTTTTTAATTACTGAGTAGTATTTCATTGTCTGGATGTACCCAATTTAATTATCCCCTCACTTGTTGCTAGACACTTTATTGGTAATAGAAACAAATCGTCAATAACAATGGACTTTGAGAAAAGATAGTTTATTGCAAGGTCACCTAGCATGGAGACTGGCGGGAAGACACTAATCAGTCTTCATAATTATGGAGTTCGGTGTACCCTATACTTTTAAATGCTTTCTGTTTAATCACAAGCAGGTCTTTTTGTTCCTTTTTCCTGAGGCACTTTTTTCCCAGGCTATATGAGGTCACCTTTACGACAATGAATACACTTCTGGGCCAGTGCTCTGAAATGCTACTTATCAATTTATATAAAAAAAAATCTGCTTTTCTCTCCATTTAAGTTATATTGAGTTATTTTTATTCCATTGTTTCAGTTTCACAAGGCTGCTGTTCTTGCAAGATAAGCAGAAGCAGGAAAGGACCACCATGAATACTGTGACTTCAGTTTAAGTTGTTTCTAGTTTTGGGCTCTAATAACTAAGAGTATTATAACATTTGTGTATGTCCTTAAAGGTCATTTTTCATTCCTCTTAGGTAAATACTCAAAAGTAGAATTGCTGGGTCATATGGTTATTGTATATTAAATTTTATAAAGAAAAAATCTAAAATATTTTTAAAACCCTTTCAAAATTTTCCAGATTATTTCAATATGAATTACAATTATTCCACGTCACTTTTTTTTCTTCTTCAGAATTGGAGCTAAAACAAGATTCTGAACTAAGTACTGGTCTTGCAGAGTTAGTTTATAAATGTCTAGGAAGTGAAAGAACTACAAAGAAATTATCTAACTCTGAATAGATATGTCTACCTTTCAAAGGAAAATGAGACCATGACTTTGTAATTATAAATCATATATATATACATATACACATATGTTTGCTTATATATACATATATATTTATATATATTAAGACAAAGCTGCTATGTTGACCACTAGAGAGACTATTTCAGTTTCAAAACATTCAAATAAGAACCCAATACCTTTCCATTCCATCTCCAAGGCACAGGATTTTCTCCCATGATCTAAGAGAAAAAAAAGAGAGGTGACCACTCCTTTCCTCTATATGTATGTGGAGAAAGTCTGTGTCTCCCTATTTTGTCTGTGGAGTAGGAGTCTACTTGTGTAGGGAGTTTTTCCATCTGGATTGCACTGTGTTGCCACAGGGTGATCAGTGAGGTAAGGGAGATAGTAAATTATAATTACATACATAGTAATTAAAATCTTTCTTCTCACCCAGAATGCCAAATTTGTGCATTCAAAATAAAATTCATGAAGATAAATATGCAAAACTCAACCTAAATTTTCACCAATACTTAGTATCACCAAGATCTCTAACCCATTATGGTGGGCAAAAAGGCTTTTATTTGTGTTGAAAAATGATGTTGAAATCTTATCTTGTGTTTATTAGTCATTTGCATATTTTGTGCCATTTCTGCCATTTTTTTGTTAATTTTCAATGAATTGTTTGCTTCTGAGTTATAAAAGGCCTTTATTTGAGATGCATGTTCATTGTTATGTATGTTTATAGAAAATATCCCTTCCAGTCTGTGGCTTGCTTTTTTGTTTTTTCAACCATCAGACATTTTTAGTTCTGGTGGAATAGCATCATCTAAATACCAGACATTTTCAGTTCTGAATCACTGAAATAAAACTGAGTTCATAAATAGCGTCACATATTTATGGTCAAATAGATAATCAGCAGTGCTGAAATAGTTATTTGAGTGAAAGAAAATGACTTCTCAAACAAATGGTGTGAAACAACTAGAATATCCAGTTAGATGAAAAAGACAAATAATTATTTTCATACTACATTATACATAAAAGTTAATTCAGTATAGTCTATAGACCTAATCAGAAAGCTAAAACTCTAAAATCCCTACAAGTAAACAGCAGAAAATCTCTGTAAGCTTTTGATAGCTTAAATTTTCTTATATAGGACATACAAGATATAAAATATAAAAAAAGTTTTAAAAACATTAAGTTCAAAACATTAGGCTAAAAAACATTAAGTTCAAAATGAAACTGTTATTTTCCCCAAATGTAACATTTTCCCAGATATAACATCTTCCACATTCAAATAAATATGCCCCATAAAATTAGCTACCCCATAGCAAGTAGGTGCCTGGAGGGTCTGTTGAACAAGGGATGGGCACACACACGATAACTAGAATGAGATCACTATTCAGCCTTACATGCAAGCTGAGGGTGAGGGAGATTTTCCAAGTAACTAGTTTTTGACCCTGATATTTGGTTTCAGTTTATTTTTTAACTACACTTACTACTGTTTCCCTTCTCTGGGGTGATGGTTTTCTTTAGGGCTGTCCCAGTTTCCATTAGGCTTTATACATGCCCTAATTAATTTTCTCAGCTGTACTTATTTTAGAGCATCCTCCAGTGTGCTATCTAAAAGACACTGTAGCTGAGAGAGGAGGGGTATGGCCTTGTTAAGAGGGTAAAGTGACAACACTGAGCACCTGTTCAATTAATATTCCAGAAGAGACCATCAAGAAGAGTTCTAGCATACAACTGAAGGTTGGTGTTGGGGAACATCAGCATCAATATTTCTTTCTCTCTACCCTATGTAAAGTTTTAAAACATTCTATTTTATCTCGAAGTGCTATAAACAGACAGATACTGAAGATGATCTCATAGTACCTTTGTACCTACAACTGACATTTAACAGATCTATTTGAGATGGCATCTCTTTCCTCCCATTCAGGAGTGTTGTTATTCTCATTTACTCCACACAGATTTCTTAATTGACAAAACGGAAAACAAAACACTTGGTTTTCCAAGCTTTCTTTTTAGTAATTTCCAGTGCTGAGGTGAATAATCCTATTTCTTTCTGTGCTGAATTTGTATTATGTCCCAATCTCTGGTAGTAGTACTCCTACAAACACATTTTAAATCAATAACTCATCAATAAATAGTAGACTTAGTATTTTAAAAAAAATCTGAAAACTGATGGTCCATAGAGGATTGCAACATGCAATACCAAAACAGAGAACAAACAAAAAACCCCACGCGGAATAGGCAACAGAGGCAAAAACAGCATAATCCGTACAGGGCAGACTATCCCTTCATTTCCTTATTGCCTTGTCTTCAGCACAGATTTACAAAATTGTAAATTAGACTCTAAAACCCATTTCCAGCAAAAAGGAAAAAGCACAACAAAAACTGCTTTGAAAGCCAACACTACTAAACTCTGCCTATTACCTTTCATCTCCTTTTTCTAAATCTGGAGCTCTCACAGAGGAACTTTGGAGTTTTAGATCTCAAAGGACCAAATGGGAAATCTACCCTCTGAAAGTGCAGCTCACCTTCTAATATTTGCTTTTCAACTACACTAATAAGAAATGTGTCAGCCTCTCACAGGTCATGTCTTACTCTAGTTTTGTGCCTGGATAATTCTAGGAAGTGTATGAACTCTTTCAGGTTTACTAATAGTCAAAATGTGTATTTCATACTCAAAGAATATGATAAATGCTTGAAATAGTCAAGTGAAGATACAATGTGGATGTACAAAAAGATAATGATTTTTGAAAACAGGTTTATGATTTTTTTCTAGTATAAATAAAATCTTATTAAAATTTTATCAGGTGAATTTAAAATACCTTTATCGGAATCAAGTGATATAGCATTTTATTTGGAATTAAAAAGTTGTCATGTGAGCATAAAAATAAAGATATTTTGTACAACAATTGAAGCTAGACTAAAATTTAAAGTTATGAATAATTTTGAAATTGAATCTTCTAAAAGTGAGGAATGTCTGATACTAGAATGTTTAGTGATTGAAATAGAGAACAAACCAACATCCAAGAACAAATAAATGAAATTTCCAAGGTTAATGAAGAAAGGTTTAGTCCTACTGTACATTGAGAAAATGAAGTTAAAGCAACAATGAGATATCATTTTTCAACTATTAATTAGAAGAGACACAGAATATCCTTGGAGGATGACTTAGAAGAATTGGCAGCAAATTGTTAATATCAGCTACCTCATATGGATGGAATTAGAAAAGGAACAAGTAAATCAAATCTGTAGGGAGTTTTCTGAAATGTACTAGCTGTTTAAAATAATATACACTAGTCTTATGTCTTAAAAATAGAAATAAGCTAGGAAAGTAATAGAAAAGTACCACACACACTTACAGTTATCCTTATTGGGCACTCATATTCTACTAGGTGAACTATAAATTATTTCTTGAGTGCAATTTGGTGATTAAAATATTTTTAAGTGTACATATTCTTTGATGCATAAAAATTGACTGCTAGGAATTTATTCCACCAAAGTAGTCATAGGCAAAGACAACTATATGGAGGCTTATTAAAGAACTTTCATGATAACAAAATACTGGAAATGATCTAAGTATCTGAAAAGCTAAATAAATCATGAGGCATCTGTACGATAAAATACTGCACAACAATTGCATAATTTCATGCTTTAAGTGAATTCTTAATAGCATTGGAGTGATTATAATATATTGTTAAATAAAGAGGTAAGTTGTAGAACAGATTGCAGCTGAATCAATTTTTGTTTAAAATTATAGTTGTGATTTTCTATATATCTGATATATAGTGGCATTATGAATTTACATCACAATATTAAGAGTGGTTATGTCTTTTTGTTAAGGGAATAGTTTTACTGTAGCAATGCAATTTGGAAAGTGTTCAACCAGCTCTTAAAAGCTAGGAAAAATTTAGAGCTGAGAGAACTAGTTTGAATAGAGAAGAGGATGATTTTTCTGTCATATTTATCTGCAAAGTAAAATAATAGGCTTAAAAGAGAAAAGGATATTATAATAGTTGAATTTTAAGAAAACATCCAAATGTGGAAAAACCATAGCTTATTCTAACCTATAGACTGGAAAAGTGATAGCATATTCATTCCCATAACTTTGTTGCCCTAGATAATTCTCAATCTCAGTAAACTCCAGCAAGACCTTCTCTTGCTAACTCTGAAGAAGTCAATTGACATGCCATAAAAATTGTTTGTCATAGCACTATTTACAATAACCAGCATATGGAAACAACCAGAATGCCCCCAAACTGATGAATGGTTGAAAAAGATGTGGTAAATGTACACAATAGAATATTATTCTGCAATCAAAACTGACAAATATGAAACATTTGTGATAACATGAATGGACATACAGGGAATCATATTAGCAAAAGCAAGTCAGAAAGCAAAAAACAGAAACCATATGGCCTCACCAATAGATGGGCTATAGGAATAATAACAAAAGGACAAGAAAAAGTACAGATAAGCTGACAATGGAACTGGGGTAAGCAGCTAGGGAAGTGGGGGAAGAAATCAGGGAAGGAATGAACATAAGAAAATAAGATGAGGATTCACAGGTGATAGAAGGGTAGAGCCATGGGAAATGCAGTGATGTAATATAATTATACACATACATAAGGATAAATATGAAAACAGCAACAAAATAAAAACAAAAGAAATGAGGGAAAAAAAGCCCCATCATTTGGTCTTCTGGCAAATAGGCCTCCAGATCCTGAGAGTGGCCCCTGTAGACAGCAAGGAATTATGTCTTCAGTCCTACAAGCACATGCAACTGAAATCTACCAAGAATCACATTGGCTTGAAAAAGGACCTCAAGCTTGAAAAAGAAGTCTGACTTAACTGATTGCCACCTTTGGATTGATAGTTTGAGTGGAGGATAAGCTAAACCAAACCCAAAGTCTCTAACTCCCAGGAACTGGGAAATAGAAAACATACACTATTTTAGGCCATTCATTTTATGATCACTCTTTTCACAGGAGCAGAAAACTAATAAAGGAACCAAATGTGGGAATGCTATACTCTTCATATAACTCAGTCATTTATGCCACCTGTAATCCATTCTTTCAACAAGTATTTCCTGAATACTGATGCATACCATGTCCTGTGATCTGCTAGCAGTGCTGGTCTTCAAAAAGAGCATCAATGGAGGAAAAAAGAGATAACAGAGCTGCAGAAGTTCAAAGGTAGAATGAGAAGGGACAAGGAGGTTTATGAGGGTTAAATGTAGTCTTGCTCCAAATATTCACGGACTTTATCTTTTCTACAAAGTAAGTCATCTCAGGTAGCCCTACTTCCAAGTTACAAGAACCCAACCCAAGAAGCTAAGTCTAGATTACCTGGGCCTAAATCATGTGATGGAGAACCTTAGTGCTAAACCTCTCCAAGAACGAGCTGCCCCTGTGGAGTTAAAATCTTAGCCAGCTAGAACTGAGAGTGCAGAAGTTCAAATCTATGGATAAGTCTCTCTTATCCAATACTTATTTGCTTCTTCTATCTGGCATTTCATTTAATCTTCACTGCAGTTCTCCAAGGTACTTAATAAGTCCCCATTGGGCGGGAAAGCAAACCGAAGCTCACAGCATTTAGATGACTAAACTCCATTATCAAACTCTTAGAGGTGGCAAAGTCACAATTTCTTTCTGACTCCACAATCCAGGTCTGTGGGTTTGATTCCCACTGGGCCATACCAGGACCCACACACTGGCAAAAAGGAAGAAATAGGCTAAACATGACACTATATTTTAAAGAATAAATGTCATATGCCATCAAACTTAATAGCTTTTTAGAGGAAATCTAAGACATCCCAATATTCCTAGACATTAGTCTGTGCCACGGACCGGTCAATCGAGAGAATGGACTGCGGGGAACCAGGGCTCAGCTGGAGCAGGAGAGGCACAGGGTTGGCGATGGCAAACAGACACACCACTCAAGAGGCAATGAATCTCCTGTGTTTTATTCGGGATTTTAGTGGGTATATATAGTGTTTAAAATGATTACATCAACATTCTATGAGTACATGAAGTCGTTATTTTTATTTTAACAGGTTTTATCTTAGGTGATCATTAAACATTTTTAATTAAAACATATTGTTCTTAAAAGCATTCCAAGACAATCATCTATTCTAAACCTATAATAGCTAGACTGGTTAATGATCACTACAATTGTTTCTTGTCTACAAAGTCATCTACTTTATCAGGTTTCATTTCCTTAGGTGTGTCACTAAAGGATTTCTTATCCCTTCACCGAAAGTTTACCAGGGTTAATAGGAATTGTTCTCTCGGTTTTACAGGAACATTCTGACCTCAGGGCTCCTTAGAATTGTTTTTTAGTCAGTCATCCAGAGCAAGACCTCAGCAACTCCACCTCCTGGGGTCTGGGAGCTTAGACCACAAGGGTCCCCTGAAATGCAGGTCAGCTCCTGACACGTCCCTCCTGTGGGGCAGAGAGCTAGCCCGAGAGAGCTCTGTCTCAAGGGTCCCCCAAATCCAGGTCAGCTCCCACAAGTCTGTGTGCTCCTACCAGAGTGAGAAGCACTGTATGCACATACCATCTAGAGAAACCTAGGCTGAAGGACAATTTCCGGGAGCAGAATCATGCTGAATATGGGATGGAAGGAGCTAGGGCCTAGATGCAAAGCAAATCTCTCATTTCCTTACATCCTTTTGCAATGACATATTTTCAAGTGCATGCAAGGTAACCAGTCATTTGATTATCTTGAGATAAGAAATGACAATTCCATTTTTTTGTCACAGGGAAATGGCCAAAGAAACTTTTTGCTGTATTTTTTTTCTACTTCCTCCAGAAAAGTTTTTTTTTTTGTTTGTTTGTTTTTTGGCTATTTGAAATATAAGTATTATCAATATAAATAAATAATATCTACCAAATATCTGATTCATTCATTTAGTTCTATATACTTATTTAAAATCACATAGTTATGTCTAATGTCTTAATTTAGCAATATTGCAATTGTCTAATCTTGCAGTATTAGAAACCATTTTATTCAAATTTCTCACACGCAATAAGTCTTCACTCCCTTCATTTACATTTTTTTTACATTTCTGATTCTAACAGTTTTTTTCAAAACCCATCATCTTTTTTATAAACTAAATTGATAGGTAGTTTTTTAATTTATGTAGATACCATCAATGAAAACTGCATCCTAAGAAGAACACAATTTTTTTTCAGGAGCACAGATGAGAGAGGGAAAAAGAGAGAGAGAGATTTGTATTTGTCTTGTATTTGCAAGTCTTCACTGTATTGCTCCCAAAAGTGACCTCAACTTCTTCTATTCAACCCCTAAAATTATGTGGTCAGCACACAATTATATATACATAAGGGTATAACAACCTGTGTTAAAATTTTACCATTTTTTTCCCTTATCAATTCTATCACTGACTTTAAAAAGTTTTCAAAGTTAACATTGCTGAGGGTATTATCAAGCAATTATGCCTTTTCCAAACTTGTCTTATTATTCAAAATGAAGAGAGGAAGTACAGGACATAGTACTTCCTAATGTGAAACTCCCTCTTGCCAGTGATAATCATTTTTTTTAAAAAAGGAAAATAATCTTATCAAACATACACTAACTATTTTGCCAGTGCCCAAACCTGTCTCTAGAACCCAGCAGCTAAAAAGAGATCCATTAACTAAACTGTTAAGTATCCTAAATTTAGTCACATCTTCCAGGGATGATGAATCAGCACTGGCATAATCATAAGTTTTCTCCCCCTTGCCTCAATCTCTTCTGCCTCCTCACAAGCCTCTATTTCATTCCTATTCATAATCCAATTACAAAGCAATTAATATCACTTGCTGGGTCTACTGCACACCCAAAATTAATTGTGATTTGGTAGTTTTGGGTCATATCAACATAACCTTTCTCTAAGGGGATGGCTCACAAATGAGAGGTTATACAAAATAAACTTACATCAACAACCTCAGAGCCTCTTGAGCATATCACTTAAAATCTAATAAAAGTATATTCAGGGGGTCTTCATTAAAATCTGACAATCTTTGAGTGATATTTACTTAATGATATTACCTGACATTCCCTGAGGTGATGTTTTTCTGAAATACCTCTGAGTTCTTCCAGTGCTTAATAAAATTGTTCCTTCCTGCTGTTCACCTCCACGTTTATATTTCTCATTACATTCTCCAGGAAGCAGAACACCAACCTGCTCCTTGAATATCACTTCAAGGCCTGAAATGTGCCACTGTCACCCAAATCACAATATGCACTATAGCTTCATTTTATTCTTTCTTTTTATTTCTTTCTTCTTTCTTTCTTTCTTCTTCTATTTCTTTCTTCTTCATTTATTCTTTCATTTTATTCATTTTATTTCTTCATTTTATTCTTTGAAGAACTTACAAAGATTTTTTTTTTTTTTTTGTTATCTCAACCTTGGGGAAGAGGGAATTAAAACTACTTTTAGTGTATTTTGACTTAGGATATTAGGTCTGAGGAAACTGCTTTGTAGTGATCAGAAAAACCCAGCTATAAAATAGTTTTAACCTACTATGGGACTGCATTTTGTGCTTCAAGCAAGAGTTTTGAAGTTGAGCTATTAGTAGCTACATACTTGTTTTTCTGGTCAGATTGTAAATGTGTCTCAGGTGAGAAGTATGTGGCTACTTCTGCTGCTGTAATGCATCGTGATTGAGCACTGGTGTGTGTTTATATTTGTATGTGTGTTTGTGTGTGTATGCATGCACATATATGCCCATACTTGTCTGCATGTGAATGCAGTATAAGAAGATTCCATGCTAGTCACAAAGTGGAGGCATTATATTCAGTGTGTTTTCTCCTTCTTCAGTTCTAACTCTGTCCCATGTTACTTTCAGGTTGAGTCATTGATATAATGTCCCCCAGAAATTCCTTTCAGGGTGAATTTAAATGGATAACATCTGAATAGTAAGAGAGACTGAGAAGATTTCTGAGCTTGTTAGCTACATAAACAGCATATTGCTACCAGGAAGGGGATGAACCCTTTTCTTCAGTCTTGTCCGTCAGTTAGCAATCTCCAAAAATATATCCACTTTACACAGGCCCTCATGGTATATTTTTATTTTGTGTAGTCTAAAAAATATTTCAAGCTTCCTGAGGATAAGTACTCATCCTTAAGACATGAGTACTTTCTCTGCAGTGACTAGTAGGTACAAGATAAGGCTGTAAACATCATCTTCTATGAACTCTATTGACCTTGAACAAGTCACATTATTTCTCTGAGCCTTATTCCTCACCTGTGAAGGGTACCAAAAACACCTTTCTCAAAGTAGTTTCAAGCTTGAACTTAGCCAAGGTAGGTGATATATTAACCACGGTACCTGACACACAGTAGGTATTGAATAAACTGTAGTGATTGTGATTATTTGCTGCATGGAATGCATTTGCATGTATCAAACACTTTTGAAGATGTGCAATGCATTTGCTGCTCTGAAATCCTGCCAAAGAAACAAAGAGGCAGATGTCGCAAACAATAAACACTCTAAAACCAATTGTGTTGTCCATGATTTAATCCAATATTTGTGTTTAGAATGAGGATGGAGGTTCAGGAAACCTCAAACCACTCCACAGAGATCAGCAATACCACTTCCAACCACAAAGATACCCAAGAGGAAATTGTAAGCCTCTCCATGAGCCTCTACTCCAAAGCGTTCCAATGAGTTTATCTGAAAGCACATCTTAGTCTTTCCATGCTGTTGTCTATGAAGAGTACTGCCAGTGTTCATATGCTCTTTTTTTCCCAGGGAGCAAAAGCACAAACAGGCACCTTAATAAGCCATCAGTGTGTCCCAGAAAGGAAGGGAAGGTTTCATTCTTCCTTTTTCCCTTTTGAAAAAACTATTTTTTTTTTTGTTTTGTTTTTAGTTATTGTTTCTCTGCTACCACTAGATGGTACTAGCCAGCTGCTTGTCATCTTTTTTTATTTTGAGTCTTTATAGTCTCTGAGCATTAAGCCAAGAGGCTGATGACAATAACTTGCTTTGCAGAAATGGGACTTACAGACACCTTGGTCAGTCACTGGAAAGTCACTAAAGTGTCATTTCCTAGATGTGTCAGCACTTCCTTAGGCTTTCATTTATATAATGTCTTTCTTTGCCTTATCCTGGATAATGGAGATATTTAATGATCATATGGATGATTCATGTCACCTTGTGTTTGAGACCTCAGGAAGACTGCGGAGAGGTGTAAAATACGATGACTTTGAATTTAAGGCAGCCACAGTGAAAACTGGTTTTCCTCTATTCTCAGGAGTCCTGTCTAGTTGCTTCTATTTAGAACTTCTCATTCCTCTTGTCTCAGACTCCCAACACATCACTAATGCCTTAGCTTTTCCATACAGACTATTGGCAATTCCTCTACTTTAATAAAAGGGAATCTCAGCAATGACTCTTGGAATACGACTTGTCAGATAGTAGGAGAGAGTGGCAAGAAGGGGTTCTCACTGTTTAATTCTGCCAGATGACAATGTTTCAAATGAACCCTCCACAGTTGGGGAGCAGAATGCAGACCCTGCCCCCAATTCTGACTTCTTATGCTGATTGTATAAGCTGTAGTATTCTTGCTTAGTACCTGCAGAATTATAGTGTGCACTATTTATAGTTCTTGAAGGATTCAAAAGCCCAGACTCTGGTTAACACATTATGTATTTTGCTATTGTTTGTATTTGGGAAATTTCTATTTTTCTTTATCTTTTGAAAGAACTCCAAGTGCACAGAAAATTTATTTTAAAAGAATAGTGTAAAGTAGCTTTCATCTCCTTTGTACCCATTTTGATGAATACGTCATTTCCTGAAACAGCATCATATGTGGAATATGTCCCAGAACATTATATTTGGAGTGAAGTGGCAGGTGTAAGAGACATGGAGAATGTGAGAAGATAAAACTGTCATCCACAAATTCCCTTACCCTCGCTGTTGAGAATATTCCCAGGACCTTCTCTTCAATGTTTCCATGGCTTTGTAAGAGTGTCTGTTGCACAGAAAGGAAGTATAAGCATAGAGTTCAAGGTTGGAAGCCAGCAGCTTGAAGAGATTCCAGCTTTGGAGCTGATGTCAGAAACGAGCGGAGATACTCCAGGCACTGCGGCACTCCATCTAAAGGCTGGCAAGGAGGATAAAAGGGTCTCAAGGGGGAAGGGCAAAGGGGTCCAGCTTGGGTTAGGATGTCAGAGAAAGCTGAAATGTAATTAAGAAGTATTATTTGGGCAGAAGTAAAGGAGAGGACATTTTTGTAGAGAAAGACTTTCGAAAGTGGATGCACTGGGACAAGATACAGTTCTATGTGTTGTAGGGACTTGCTTGGAAATCCAGAGTTGGTGTAAAGATTATTTTAAGCTGAAGACATTTGAGATTCAGCAGATGTACAAAGAAACACTCTCCAAACTTCCCTTATATGATTAAAAGCAGAAACTTCTCAGAAGAGGACTGTTATAAATTTTCTCTTCAAGGAGGCTTCCACCCCCAGGACAGAAGCCAAGTATAAACCTATCATACATCTCCTTTGTGATTTTTATGGCCCTGAAGAAGATGGAAAGACCACGCATACCACTCATACCTGCAGAGACAAACATCATCACAAATTTTCTTTTTTGCTTATTTATATCTCTGAAAACCATTTATTCTTTCTAAAGAAACATTTATTCTTCCCATGGAAACTGTTTATTCTCTCTCCCTTTCCCCCTACTAAACTATGTACCTAAGATTAACCTTAACCATTTAATCAACTGGGATTATTTTCCACTAGTTCTCATGTACATATAAATAAATTTTTCCTTTGAGTTTTCATCTTTTAACAGTTTAATTCATAGACCCCAGACATTAATCTCAAGGATAGAGGGAAAAATTCTTCATTCCTCATAGTGTGTGTGTGTGTGTGTGTGTGTGTGTGTGTGTCTGTGTGAATTTGCATTAGTGGTAACAGCAAGTATTATAAACATGTTTGCCAAGAAGCAGTAGGTCACAGAACAGTAGAAATGTAGGAATGTATCTTGTAAGCCACACGTCCCAGATCAAGAAGCATTGTTCATGCTGTGGACAACCAGCAGTGAAAGAAGTGTTAGGCATATATGTGGACTGTAGACCAACTTAACTAAGAGTCAGATAAAAACAAGCTTAAAATCTAACCCTTGAACATTGACTGCAGAACTGAGGCACCCAAGACAGTAGTCTCAGGGGAGGGGTAAAAACAAAGAAGGAAGGATGAACAATGGGCTGTGGTGTAGACTGTGGGTGATGGTGTGGTAGTTGCACTATAGTGGCCACACCTTGGGAAGGTACCTTAATATCTTAACTAAATATTAATTACTTAATTTTAAAAAGTATTAGCCAGGGAAGTGATTTGTCTATATGACTAAGAGGACAATATTAAAGATCAGTTTGTAGCCACTACAGTTGTCTGTATGGGAAATAACAAAGACCTGAACCACTTTTTAAAAAGTGACCTCTTAATTATATGTAATTTAAGAGTCAAATTTGTTGTGGTGTGATACCCTTTTACCTTGTCCAGGTTGATGAAATTTGATAGATGTGTACAGCCATGTAAAGATATCTGTTATATCTCCTATATAATGTGAGCTACTCTGATCTTTTGATGTTTTTAAACTATTATTTTTCTAACTAACTTCACAATGTTAGCAAGTAGAATGAGGGGTACCCGGGGACACCCAAACCTGAACACTATATGGGCTCTGCCAAATGCTATATTAAGACAAAACATAAGTAAGATCTTCAGTAAAAGGAGATTACTATAATTGTGTGCAATGGAGAAAAAAGAAGGGGAAGAATGCATAAAATAATTCTCACACAAACACCCAAAGTTACCCATCAGGGCCACTAAGGTGTGAAAACCTCCCAAAATCTAAGGCACTTTCTAGAGGGGACCCAATGAAAAGGGGGAGATGGGGCAAGGTAAATCAAGAAGGAAAGGGGCAAAATCAGAACTTCTTGGGTGTCTCCTTCCATGTCTCCAAGCCCCAAGCCTGAGACCTAAGTGGCATTTTTCCCTTCCCATGTCTCTCTGCTTCATGTGCCTCATTCATATCTTCTAGTCTTCTCCCCAAACCTTCTCTTCAATGCCCTTTTTAGCTCCCCCTTGCTGTCAGCTTGGCCTTTCCTTGGGTGGGGTAGTAAGCCTGGAACCTCCCCCTTTCTATGGGAATTAGACACACTATTCCAAGAAGTGAACCATTAGTGGTTTTCTAAATCATTGCAATGTAAGGGGTCTAAGCATCTGAGGAGGACCAGTTCAAATGCTTTAAATGACTTAGTCACTCTAAAATCCCCCTTCATCTCTATTCTACTGTGGTATTCCAGTCAGATTCAAATGCAGTTTTCTGATATGACTCACATCTTAATTCCAGACACTTGTTAGAATTACAGTGGTTGCAAAATGGCAGGAAGAAAAGTTCAAATCGCTTTTGGATTTAAATTTGAAATGAAATGGGACTTTTGTTTAAATTCAATAGAAGCAGTTAACAAAAGGATAGAGACCTTAAAAGATGCTTCATTAAAATTACCCATAATGCTACTCTGAATGATGCATGGTTTTGGACATTTAAATGAGTCATATTCATTCAAGTGCTAAGCTAATGTCTATTGTAAATGAGGTACTTAGGGAAATTGGATTAACTATTTAAGTTGCATTCAAATTCTGCCCAACTTTGGTTCCACCTTTTTTATAAAGAAATCTCCTGCTTCTTGGCATTTTCCATTCTCTTATTCCCTGCATTCCCTTTGACAATTATAATGCTGCTCATTTGGTCTCTTGTAAGCATGTTGGTGTCTCTACTGAATTCATTGTGCATGTGTATAATTTATGTTACGAGATTTACCCTTTAAAAGGTCAGGGCCACAGTCAGAGAATGTGAAAGCAAAAAGTGCCTCATAGAGACTCTTTTACTCTTCATGATCAAGCAATTATTAAGCAGCTATCATTTGTTGAGGGCCCTGGATGTGCCAGGAAGTATGCTAGCCAATCTATCTATATATCCTAGTTTCATTTAATTAAATTGAATTCTTATAGCAACCTTGCAGCCTATTAAGGTGATACAATGTTGTGGTAAAAACTGGGAGTTTGCTTTCAAACAGATTGTATTCCATCTGTTCTTCCCTGGCCCCACCTCTTTTTTGTGTCTAAGTTGTTTAAGATAGCACCTGAGGTCACCTGGGTGAGATTCTCAGTCACATAGTCCTCCCCCTGTTTATAGGAGGTAGATATGTTATTTAAAACTTTTTTGAATTTTTCAGTTATTAATCTCTCTTGGTGTTTACTTGATTTGCTAGCCTGGAAGAATCCTATGGTGCCTGAGATGAGTTCCTGCCCTGATAGATTACATGTTTACTTCCTATCAATCAAGTCTTAGATCTACTGCCTTCCTCTTCAGGTCCCCCAAACCTAGTTATTCTCCCATAACACAAAGTTTTATTTTCTTCAAAGCACTTTTCTCTTTTTCTCTTGAAAAAAAAAAAAAAACTATCCTAAATTTGGGTAATTACTATTGTTTTTCTCACTAGAATGTAAATACCTAGAGCTCAAGTAAACCTACTATAGTATTCACTCCTGAATTCCTGATATATAAACTTAGCAACTTTACTTCATATTTAATACTATTCAAATATGTGTTCAGTTGGTAAATTAATGCCTCACTGCTGTTCTTTTTGTTTTCATCTGGGATTTTGCATTAACTTCTCATCTCCTTACAAATAGTTTCTGCATCTTCTATTGTCATCATCAGAGTTTGTTTCCACATGTGGAAGATCTATTTATTCTACACCCCTCTTTAAAGATGTCTATTTGCATTCTATTGCCTAAATTAAAAAAACAAGAGAGAGAAAGAGAGAACAAAGAGGCAAATTCTTTAGGTGGCCAACAGGAACTTTGTGATTGGAACCTACATGTCTCTTGAGACCTCTGTCTAGTCACTGTTACCCCAACATAACATGATGTGCAGGAACCCCATGGTGAATGAAACTGAGCACCTTTCTTATTATTAATAAATAGAATTTAAAGTCAAAATGTTTACATATCCCAAGTCTCAGAGATTGCATTCTTTCAGTAATATATGTCCTACAGTTCCTTTTTATTCTATTCAGGTCCCTCCTCACTTTCCAGAAAACCCCAACACTCCCTTTGATTTCAACCTCTTTAAAAAAAAAAAATTCCATGTCTTTACCAAAATCTACACCCAGTTTTCTATCCATATGTATTGCAATTTCAATGTCTATCTAGACATCTAGAATGCCTGTAAGAGTGGATGTGGCAGGCCTGGATCCCACAACAGTTAAGAAGTGACCCAGCTTAGGAAACCCTTGGCTCAGAGCACCTCATCTTGTTAAACCTGTCAGCTTCCTCGCTGAATTAACTTCGCTAGTCTAAAATCCAATTGTTATAATAAGCAATATAAGTAAGCAAGTTCGGAATGATATTCTTTAAGCTTGAAAGAGTTAGTGTGGCTTGCAAATTGACCACTAGGGAGCAACTAGGAGTTTCTTCTCCTATTCACTAGGACATTAAGGATGCTTGCAAGTGTTTGAGATTATAAATAAATGGGTTTCCCACTAAGTAAGCCATCTGGGACTGTCTCCAGGAAATTTTAAAAGTCAGAAAAGTCTCTTGATGAAACAGCTTCTGCATGTCTAACAGAAGCGGCCACACTCCCACCAGGTGATGTCCAATTCACCAAATGAACACTGCAGACTGACTACTCCCTGGCCAACAGGACAAGCAACTTTCCTTCAGTCAGCTCCATTTTTCTTGACCAACATAGCATTTCACCTGCTCCTTGCACTGACATTTCCATAGCCACAAACCTTGCTTTTTCTTTAGATAATACTTCCCCCAACTTGATAGGTTAACAGCAACCTCTTATCCCTCCTACACTTACTGAAAGTAATAGAAAATACATTTATTAACTAGACAAAAAATACAGGATGATTCTTAATTGCTTCAATCACATTTGGCACCTTTTCTTTTATGAGTAAAAAGAGATGTTCCTTCTGGTTTGTTGAGAGGGAAACCAAATCCCTGGAAATTCTTAATATTTGATGACAGAGCAAACTTGTCTTCTCTGCATTAAATGCACACAAATTTTTAACCTTAATCTGGTCATCTGTATTAGGATAAACATTAAGATATTTCTGGATTTCTATCCATAGTCTAAATTTCCACAATGAAAGGACTATCAAGAATCAATCGAGGCATTCAGATGGCATGTTAACAAAATGTTTAAATCTAAATTTTAAATTACATCTAATGACACAGAATAAATGCTCCATTCTTTGACATATCTATAGTTATAGAAATTTAATAGCAGAAAACCAGTTTTGTTTACAATTATGCTATGTGGAAAACCCTGAACCCCATCAGCAATTGGCTCTTCCGTAAATTCATAAAACACGGATACATTCTCCCAAACCATTCGGGCTTCTGCAGGTATCAATGAGGAAAGATGTTATTCCAGATCACTAAAGAATCTCATCTATACTTTATGTGAAACTCACTTAGTCTATCAAACATTCCTAGCACAGCAAAGTTCATAGGCTGTACCAGAGACACATTTTACCAAAGAGATAACAAATTTTAACTTTACAAAATTTTGAAGGACAATATTCTAAGACTTCTTCCAGGAATTTAGAAGTGTGGTTGGTAAACACAAGTCTTTAACTTTACTGCTAGTTATAAACAATAACAATGATACTCCTCAAATAAATATTATAATAAAGAGCTGTTTGTGGGAATCTCCAAATGACCAACAAGTGTTGTGGAAGATTTTTTTTTTTAACCTGGTTGAAAATTCTCACAATTCCACAGGAGAAATTAAGACAGTAGAGTCTCAGCACTTGTGTTTCTTAAGGAGTGAATCTAATGAAGAGAGAAAACAAGTGGAAGCCAGATTACAATGCAGTCTTGACTTGATACATCCTTGGGTAATGTTCTCCCTTACTTAAAAGGAAAGCAGGAAGAGAGATATAGAATTCAACTGAGCAAACATATAGAGTCTGGAAGAATATGTTTCTGTTACTTCAAATTTAAATTCAACCTTTTCTGAATTATCTACAATTGATTTTCAGTATGTGGGTAATATATTCCCTTAAAGTGCTGGTATCACTTATGACTGAAGTCAGCTTTCACAGTGATTTCAAACTTCTAGTCCAAACTTTCTATCCTGAAATCCTATGACAGTGTTAATTCCTCCAGAAAATAATTTGAATGACTATTTTCTTGACTCTCCCAAATATGGTATTTAGCTAGTATCATTGCGGATGGTATATGTATATATGTTTGGTATGTGTATGTGTATATCATATATATATATATAATTGCATGTATAAAATTCTGCAATGTATAAAATAGCATGTAATACCAATTCAGTCAAATATAAATAAAATACTGCATGGAAAATAGAGAAAATATGTATCACAGAAAAATTAGATTCAAGATATCTAGTGCATTGCAATTGAACTGCAATATTGTAAAAAAAAAAAAACATCATGTCTGCAAGTCTGTCAAACATATTATAATCTTAACCCATTTGATATAGGCAGAAACTGAATTTCAGCTTGTGTGAAATGAGTATCCAAAGAGATCCTTCTCTGAATCATAGCTCTTGGCATTCTGAGCTGTCTGAGACTTAACTCAACTAATACATGGTGGCAGAAATGAGGCTGCTAGTCTTGTGAGGTTAAATGGGAAAAAATCTGATAGCCTATGCCTTGAACTCTTAAAACCTACCTGGAACCCTCAAAGATGGTATGAAAATCATTTTAATTTGAAATAATTGAGATTTAAATTATGCAAACGGACATCTTTCCAAACTCCTCTTATCAGACTATAAGTATTGACTTCTGGAAAATAAGACTCTAATAGATTTCCTCTCTATATTAGTATCATTCCATAGGAGAAAGGACTAGAATAAATTTACAATTCCCTTTCCAAGAGTTTTATGACCCTGAACAAGACACAAAATCACTCATACTTATTTAAACAGTATCTCAAACTTAATTTCATCTTTTTGAAGCAAATTCAAAATTTAGTAAAAGAGATGTTTATTGAAGAGATTATTCAGAACCATCTTAAGGACCAGGCTCTACAGACTATATTAGTTTCCTTTGACTGATCGGTCCTTGTCCTTGGAATTGTTACTCTTCATTTATGTAGGTAAGTTACATACATAGGAAGGATATATAATTATTTGTCTTAATAAAGGAAAGAAGAAATCTAGCTAATATCTGACATTTTTAGCTAACAAAAGGGATTTATTTTCTGACAAACTTAGCTAATAGACAAAGGGGAAATATAGTTCATAATTTCCAATCAATTCTTGAACTTACAGAACTAATTTAATCAGAGCCATTTGTGTCTGGGAAGATGGCAGGATCAAAGGCTATTTGTATCTCTTCTCTTCAATGTACCCTTATAAACAGGAGGATTCAGTTAGGTGATTCATCTCATGCTCCTTCCTGCAACTTGCAAACATGACAGAGGCCTGACCTATAGAGTTTTCAGACTTTCTTTTATTTGTTTCTTACCATAGGGTTTTTCACAGTCATTGTTGGCTCCAACTTCCTAAGGTAACCCTGGTATGACAGAGGTAAACACTTTTGAACAGAGCAAAATGCAATTTTCTGTCTTGATCCACTGTTTGTGCTCCCAAAATTCCATTTTAAATCCCTTAAGGAACCATTTTGTTATTCTCCTAAAAGTTTTTCCCTACTAAGTATAGAAACCTCTAAATTTAGATATTTAGCCAGTCAGTTACTTTTGTTGACTTCTGTATATATTTATCCTTCTTATCCCAAATTAATCTGCCTTTTGTCAGTTTTATTTACAAGTTCCCTGGATGACTAACCTAGGAGGACAGTGGAATTTTTTTTTTCTTCCTGACAAAACATTTCCTCTTAGAGTCGGAGAAATCTAGTAATCTAATTGCTCTGAAATCACCCTGCTGTGAGAAAGTCTCACCTAGCCAGTTGTTAAGAGAGCAGCACCAGCTCACCAACTTCCGGCTTGAGAATAAAGCTGCCTTAGACCCTTAGGACCAGAGAAGACACTGGTCTCTACCACTAGTAGACCTCACTTGACTGTGCATGGAGAACCACCAGATGAAATGTGCCTGAATTTCTGACCCATAAAATTGTGAGCTATGGTAACATGGTTGTTGTTCAGACCACTAAGCTTGGCTAGTTGGAGATGTGGCAGTAGCTTTCGAGAGCAAGAAGTTTAAGTAGCATGGTCCCGAGGAATCAAATCAGAAGAACTACAAAGCCTGAGTCAAGTTTAACCTTGGGGCACTGAAACTACCTGGTTGGAGTTCAAAGGCAAGAAGCCATCTCTGCACAGCCTTGTTTAAAATTCTTATCTGTAATATTCTGCTTTTATTATATAAAGACAAACATGTTGATTATAATTTTATCATTTCCTACCATAGTTTGTATAAATTCAAAATCTTCCCCTAGAAATAGCTTGGTGAGTAGAAAGAAAAAGGTTAATTTGTTTTAGCATTGGCTAAGATTTAGCAAATAAATTCAACATAACAAAAACAGGATATCCAATTAAAGTATAATTTTGAGCATTCAATAGTTTTTTAGTGCATATATTGATCGTTCAAATTTTGGGACATACATATATTTTTAGAAGAACCGGGCTTTTATCTGAATTTCAAGTTTAAGCATGATTCTTATTTTTAAATCTGACAACTAATGATTTATGAAAAAAAGGAAATTGGAAATCCAGAGGAAAATATTTCTTTACATCATTATATTGCTGAGTGCCAGTTTAGCTCAAGGTGTTATCTGTTCCTGTAATTACCCTTTACCCTAATGTGCAGGATGACATGCTGGCTTCAGCATTATGACATTACTACAGATGGAAAAGCAATCTCCCTGCATTTTTAATAGTAGGTGGGTAGCACCTTCCCTATGTATAAAGAACAGCTTGCATGGATAAACATGCCTGGCAATTGAAGCTCAGTTTGAAATTCAAAAGTAAAAAGTCATAAAGCCTAAGTATATAACCACCAAATAAACTTGAATTATTTGATTATTTTCAATTTGTTTTAATTAAAACTCTGAAAATTAAGATGCATAATTTAAAAACTTTGTAGACTACCAATAGCAAGAAAGGACATCTGCAAGTGTAGAGGAGACAAATAGTAGAAAAATCAATTTGGTCAGATTGGGTGCCTCAAAAATATAAAAAGACAATCAGACATTTATAGGTTCTGAAGCTTGTGTTCCAGCAGGAGGAGTTAGGGTTATAAAACTTCAAAGGGAACAAAACAACACAAGGGAAATGGGAAGAGCAAACATTTGGTAAAGTCATGTTTGCCATGTTGTGCAAAGATATCGGGCACAGAGAGCAATGTGTAGACATTATGAAGTCCCCCCCAATTAAATCCATTTAGTTCACACTCTTTATAACTCTCTAGTTATAGCTATCATTCTCATCCAGGCCCTCTATCAAATCCTTTTAAGCAGTTAAGTGGGAGGTTAAAAAGTACCCTGAATCGGCTGATTTGGCTATCCTCAAATAATCTCTGCATCAAACTGGCTTATTCAGAGTGGTCTGCCATAACCCCATCACCAGAGTACAAGGTGACATCAAAGGGTAAAGACAAACTTACCGAAAGTCATTATATAAACAGACTCCACTTGCACCCTGTCCCACCACACTTCAATTATCTTAGGAAGCAAAACTAAGCCAACATTAACACAGATACATGGTGACCTATGGGTTAGCAAGGGAAGCAGAGTTCACTAACATTTTGAAAAAGGATGTTCAACTTTTTTAAGAAGTTTGGGTAGAGACAGTGGTGGGAGATGTTGATTCTTAAAACAAACATCTTTTGTCTGGAAAATTCATATTTATATGAATTCCTTAGGACACCTCTTACAACCATTATTTATATGTAACTTGCTGGCTCTCAAGACTGGATTTTTGAACAGTACAAACCTACTTCTGTGACATGGATCCTTATCTTGGCCCATGTTTTCATATATGTCATTGCAATGCTGGAAATAAGAAATAAAGGGAGAAAAGGTGAGAGGAAAAGAAAGGTACAAATAACTGCTTAGTTATTATCCAGAGCCCTAATCTTACCATCAAAATGTTCATTGTGATGATGGCTTCAGCAAAAGAAATACTGTCAGAACAGAAAGGAATGTTTGTGGGGAAATTAATTCCAGGAAATACACTCATATTTCTCACACAGTTGCTTGAAGAGTCCAGACCTACAGGAAGATGATATTCTGGACAGTGTTTCTTGACTGGTTTTCGGATTGTGATTCTGCAACCTGTGATTCTGCAAGAATAAACACGGCCTCAGGTGACAATAAAAGATAATGAAGGAATGCTTGCTCACAGCAGGAGTAACTTTTCTTGGCTTGGAATTTAAGAATAGGCAAGGGAGGGCTGTGCAAAGGCTAGTTTTCATTTGTGATTTATTATATTGCTGTCTCCTAACAGTATGTGTGCTTTGAAGAAGTTGTGGTTAGATGTTAGGTATCTTTGCCTTAGTAACCAACCAGATCTTCAGCCAGATTCAAAAACTACCGAATTCAATGAATTGATGTCATTATTAATTGTAGTATTATAGGAGAAAATGAGATTTTGGTGTTGTGTTGCCTAGGTTTGCAGCATCAGGGTCACCTGGGAACTTGTTTGAAATGGAAATTATCAATCTTTTCCCCATCTGTAGGGTAAATGAATTATAAGGATTTTACCCTTCCTCTGCCTTTAGCCTCTATGAGCAGCACCTGTGATATTCTGCCCTCCTCATGATTGTAAACATCTGAGCCCAATGTGTGTTCACAGATGTAAATGGGCACATTTAGACTAGGAGGGAGAGGATAAAAGGTCGGTGTCACCTTGAGAAGAGAACATGGGGAGGTCATCAGAGAAACCAGAGAAAAAGTTTAATAATTTATGGGGGGGTTGGAAGACTAAGTTGCCTGCCTGCTTACTACCCCCTCTACCCCACCTTGCCTGCTAGCCTGTCTGTCATAAAATTGGTTTGTTAAATCTGTGTCATGGGTTTTGGAATAAATACCCTCCACTCACACATGATGCAAAAACAAGAAAGGCTTTATTAACTAGCTTAAGCTAGGGTCCACCTTCAGCCTGGGCCACCATCTAAGCAGCCCCACCAGAACATGGAAGCTGGACCCCCTCTGTTCCCTGAGTCCAGTCTTTTATACAGTTTTTAGGTCCTGGTGGCCATTGTGGCCTGGTGCTGACAGGTGCTAAAAACGACCTTTGGCCCAGAAGCAAAACTAGGCCTGTCGGCCATAGTTAGGCCAGGCCATATCACATCAGGTCAGCCCTCCAACCTGGTTTCTTGTGAGAGCATTAAGCTTGTACTCTCTACCGAGGGCTCCAATATTCTTCTTTAGATGCTAGAACCAGTTTGAACCTACTTAGACATGGATGGTTACAAAATACCTCCTCTATCTGAATCAAAAAACCTATGAATGAGCCCCAATAACCTGGTTTTTAAGTCTTCCAGGTGATTCTGATTTGTGTGTAGATTTGAGAATGCTGACTGATGTAGAGAATGAAGGCTATTTTTCTGTTATTAGAAATTCCATCATTTCCCAAAAAATATAAATTATTTTTGTTTGGTTTTTATGTAAATTTTACTGTCTTCTAACATTTTTCATCTTTAAATTTATATAAGTGTAACTACTACATTTGTGAGAATCACAGTAGAACCCAAAGAGAATTTGTATGATTTGTCAGATGGTAGTAACAAGTACTAGGTGGGGTTTCTCCTGCCAAGAAGGACTGGACATTATCAGTGACCCAGAAACAGACCTCTGAGTCACATCAACTTCTACTTCCATCCCAGGAAGGGTTGCCCTATGTAGCCAATAAAAGGAGGGCATTCAGTTAAATTTGAATTTCAGATAAACAACAAATTCTATTATAGTATAAGTATGTCCTAGGCAATGTTTTGGAAATAGTTATACTTCTAAAAATATCCATCGATTATCTGAAAATGAAATGGAACCATGTCCTGAATTTTATCTGCTGACCCAATAACACTGAAGAATATGATAAAGAAAAAGCTCTGAAGTTTAAATCAATTCAATATACATGTACTTTCTCTATGAAGAGGAAGTAAGAGATATTTTACAATGACTTTTTTTATTTATGGAATTATTTGCAAACACATGACTTTGGGGGTGAATAATCAGATAGTTCTCATTTCTTTCCTTACATCAAATTTCATAATCACTGCACTTTTTGCTCTCAGCTGGAAGCAGGGTTGAGAGACCCTCCTATATGGATGCATATGTTATAGAATAGAACAGCGTACAATACCCCAAACATGCCTATGAAACACAACAATTTTTTAAATTAATTATTTTGAGAAATAGATGACTCAGGAGAATCACTAAAAACGGAACAAAAGTTACCCTTATATAAAGGAAATTCCCATTTGTAAGTGGAATCACCATTCTCTGCACCCAAAAAAAGGCACTAAATCACAGGGAACATTTTATCAATAGAGAAGGCAGCTTCTTAAATGTGTATAACCAACCTCACCCAGCTTGGCTTACTTTTTTTGAGCTAATCTCCCCCATTCCTTTCTTTGTTTTGCTAAAGATCCTTGTTGGGGAACCAGCCCTTTTGAGATTCTAATTGTAGTGCAGGCAGCAGACTCACTAATCTGCTTAGTTTTTTTGGTTTTGGTTTTGGTTTTTTTTTTTTTACTTTTAGCAGTTACACCCACACACCTGGCAGGCCAGGCCAGGCCAGGGCCAGGGTTAGGGTCAGGGCCAGGGTCAGGGCAGGGCCAGGGTGAGCGTGTGAGGACTGAAAGTTAGGTGAGCCCCTCACATCCCCAGGAATCTTCACTCTCTTCCTCTGGGCTCTCTGCCCTAACGCAGGCACATACCCACTGGGCCACACATCTGAGGAGGGCACAATTCAGTTGCTGGTCAGGGTTAATGGAGGAAAAATCTGACCAATTCACTTACCCTACAATTACATTTATTTATTTTTATTTATTAAATTTTTCTTATACTGTTGTAGTTTCCAATAGTTCCATCACCGTGTCACCCGTAAGCCATCACCAAATTTCCTTGTGTTCTTCCCTCCTCTGTTTGTCCTTTCTCCCCCTTCTTAGCTATATGTTTCAGTTATATGGTCAGCTTGCTAGTTTTAACTTTTGAAGGGTGTTTTTAAGCTCAAGTTGCAGCCACATCTTTGATTTACTGGCTCCTGAGTTTCTTCCCTGTAGCTATGAGCTACACTGTTAGTAAACTTGTATTTTGCTGTCATTGGCCTGTCTTTTGTGATCGAAATTCCAGTCAAGAACTGGAAATGTAGAAGAAAAATTTTTCCTGCTTTCCTACAGGTGTAGAAATGTGTGACTGCATGCCTATGCGCTGCTTGGGGTAGAGAAGAAAGCACTCAAAAGCCATTTCCAACAGCGTTCTTTGGGGTCAGAAGTTAGGATGCTTAGTTTTCTCAACCATAAAATAGAGAATTACCTTGTGGTGGCTTTAGGAACATCAAATAAATAATATTTTTGAAAGCACTTGGTAAACCATGAAATAAGATTCCACATGATATAGTGGAATGTGCATGGCTTTGGCATCAAATTGACCACAGAATGAATCTCAGTTCAGAGACATATAACCTAAGCAAATTATTTAAATCTTTGAATGTGTTTCTTCATCTGTAAAGGAGGGATATCAATACTTACCTCCAACATTATTTTCAGGACTAAGGGAACTAATATGAGAGTTACAGGCCAAAGGGAGCACAATAGACAGTACATGATCTTATATATTAATGGTTATAGCTTTAGAACTTTGTGTAGAATGAAGTGCAATCTCTTCTACTCTGTTATTAAGTGCTTATGATATTATTTTATTGAGATCAGGATCTTATTCTATTCTTTTTAAAGTAATTAAAGGCAGCATAGATTTGTTTTAATTTGCCTACTAGTTTGAAGGATCTGATGCCCTCATTAATGATTTAAAGAGCTACTTTGCATGTATTAGAACAAACTGACCAGCTTAAATAATTTACAGTCTGCTTAGATTACTATGTCACACCCAGAATGGAAAGCAACCTACATGCTTTTCTTGGAAGTCCTGAGGCTGACAGTATTTAATTTGAATAAGTTAAAAAGAAAAAGTTGAATCTCCATTAATTTGCAATGTAGTAACATATTTAGCAATATCTATTATTTATTTCTATTTTCTATCAGATTAAATATGTAAATATATCCATACCTTGCAGTGTATCAGGACAGAGGAGGGAAAGTTTGCAATCAAGTCTAGTGTATGAGCATCTTGTAAATAATGGCCCCAACTATCAAATTAACTAAACAAACCAATTACTTTGAGATTTGCTGAATTATCAGTTGTACAGATACACATTTTGCCATTAGTTGTTCCATCCTTCTGTATCCTTTCCTTAGGAAGAGGAATTTTTAAAAGCAGATTAGCAATATAAGAAGTGTAATCTTTCAAGGGGTGCTCTGGTGAAACTGGGGGGCTGTGGTCCAGATGGTACATTAGAATAGGAGCCATCGTGCCCTAGTGGACAGAGACTTGGAGAAGAGTTAGAAATTGTCTGGAGACCAGCAGAGAACTTGCTGTGTTGCTATTTTCATTATGAGACATCTGAAGTGGTAACTGCTTTTGTATCGAGTAAATCTGACTGGTTTCAGGCCAATTTAGAGTTGAAGCTGAAAGAATGTTGGAGCTGTGTCTTCAAGGAGGATAAACAATGCCATCTTGGTTTCTTCATTTGGCTTGAAGGTTGGACAGCCACCATTTTGTGGACACATGTGGCTAAGGACCCAGGTGCAGGTTTAGGACAAGAGACTGAACTGATTGGTAAGATAATCAAAGGGGGTTCGTTGTATGCTCAGTGACTCTTGTCTATTTTGTCTTTTAAATGAGCAAATCTGTTTTTGTCTCTTAAAGTTAGTGTGGTCTTGCTACTGCTCCTGGAGACTGGGAGTAGCTGGGTTTAAAGGGCCAGCTGCTCCCACTTGTAAGTTTAGCTAAGTACCTTGTTTCATTAGTTTTCTTACCTGATTTCAGTACCTGCTATAAAATAAGTCTTCTTAAAGAAAATGATATATGACCATATCTAATGAGTATTTTCTTTTTTAGACTCAAATTTTGTGACCACATGACCTTTAGTCTTCTAGGCAGAAATGACTAAAAACATAAATATAAATTTATGAATTTTAAATTATGATGAATTTTAAAGTATGATGAATTTTAAAGTATGATGAATTTTAAAGTATGATGGGATTAAAAGAATGATAATCTCATTATAATCTCACCTAAAATTATATGGAGAGTCCTAGCATGCTCTTTAATTCATATGTCCCCATTGAGTAATGCAGATTCCAGACCTGATAGTGCCACTCACTATATAACTAGAGTCATTTATTTTTTTCTTTCTTTGAGTTTTACTTGCCCTAAACTAGAAAACAAGGATCATGAGGGATTTGTGGCCTATTTTAGTTTACTAGGCCTGCCATAGCAAAGCGCTGCTGCTTGGGAGGCTTAAACATCAGAATTATATTTTCTTTTAAATAAGAAAGCCATGTATATTGCATCAAGGTGTTAGTCTGATTGCCTTTTTCCAAGACTTCTCCTTTGACTTGTATATGCTGTCTCCTTTCATCTTCATGTGACCTGTTCTCTTTTGTGTATTTATCTCTTCTTTTTAGGGACACTGATTATGTTGGATTAAGGCTCATCCACTTGACCTTGTTTTCTCTCTGTTACTTCTATAAAGGTTCTTTATCTAAACACAGTCACATTTCTGAAGAACTTGAGATTAGGATTGCATATATAAATTTTGGGGAGATAATTCAGTCTTAATAGGATCTAACCCACCCCTCTCCTTGCTTCCTTAAATTCAAATCAAGATACAATGTCAGTTTGCCCATTTGTCAGCCTTCCATAACCCCTTCCCCAAATTTATGTTGCCAAGTCTCTTCCCACCAAACTACCTGGTTTTATAAGTCACCATCTTACAAACAAGTGTCATTTAATCTTACATTAGTTATTCATTTCAGATATAACACATTACCATAAACTAGTGACTTAAACTAAAACATTCATTGCCTTGTGGTTCTGGAGGTCAGAAGTCTGTAAAGGGTTTTAGTGAACAAAAACTAAGGTGTCATTGAACTATGTTCTTATGGAGACTCTAACAAAGAATCTATTTCCTTGCCTTTTCCTCCTTTGAGTCACAAATGTGTTTGTTGGCACATGACCCTTTCCTTCAACTTCAAAGTTAGTAGCATCAGGTCAAGTCCTTTTCATACTGACTGCCATCTTTTAGATTTTTTATTCTGAGTCCTTATTCCACTTAGCAGGATACTTTTCAATACATTGGACTGATAAAAAATGATGTAGAAGTGTGATTAAAAGTTACCACAAATTGGGTGGTTGAAAACAAGAGATATGCATTTTTTTAAAATTTTGGAGACTAGACTCCAAAATCAAAGGGTCAATAGAGCAAAGCTCTCTCTCACAGCTCAAGAAAAGCATAGTTCCTTGCCACTTCCTAGCTTCTGATGGCTGAGGGTAATCTTTGGTATTCTTTATTTGTAAACACATTATTCTAATCTCTGTCTCCAAGTTCACCTAGCTTTCTTCATTTTCATACATCTCTGTATCCAAACTTCCCTCTTTCTTCATCCTCTTCATAAAAAGTCACTAGTCATTTTGAACTCAGCCCACTGTTCAGTACTCCTAACATGATTTCATCAATAACCTTCCCAAATAAACTTCTATTTACAGGTTTCAATCCACAGCAAATTTTATTCCATCTGCAACCTCAATTTTTCTCTGCCCTGTACACTAATATATTCATAGTTTCCAGACATTAGGATATGAACATCTGGAAAGGAGGAATGTTGTTCCTAGCACAAACCTACAAACATGCCTATGCTACCTGTTATATACAAGAAACCTATATATGTTGTCCAAGTCTACTAAAGACAGCCATCTTCCCACTAACTTCTGCTGTTTAGTCCATAATATAAGCTATAGTCATGACCAGTAACATGAGGAAATCATTTTCTCTAAGTGAACAAATTAGCCAATTTACATGCTGTTAACTAGCACGTAAAATCTGTTCAAAGTCCACATTTCTTCAGTGGTCTTCCCCATACCACCCAGTCAGGTTTCTCTCTCTGCTGCACATATAGTCTTCACTAACCTCCCACATTATTGGCAGCAGAAACTTTACTTAAGACATTTGTCTCCATGCAGAATTTTTTTTATTATTCCCATTTAAATTATTTAAGCTACTCCAATCAATCATGAACAATGACATATTTAAACAGTTCTTAATTTAAATTATCCCTAACAATCAAATTCTGGTACATTCTTAACATTCACTTTTCATAGCAGTAGGAAAAAAAATGGTTGCAAATTTTTTGACATAGCACCCATTAAAAGTGAAGTCTATGTGATTGGTTTGACTAACAGAGCAGTGTTAAAATGGCCTGTGTGATTTACAAGCCTCCATCATAAGGGACAATGCCACTTCTGCTTGATCATCCTTGAATACTTGCTCTTATCAGGCTTCCTTTCAAATATTTCTTCTTGCATCCCAGTTGTCATGTCACTGAACCCCAGAGGACACAACCAGGTAATGTAGCTACCTGACAGTCTTGGGATCTCTGCAAAAACTCATCTTCAATCATTCCAGTCCAGGGTATGGCTTGCAAGTGACAAACCATCTTGAAAGTAGATCTCCCAGTTTCAGACCCCACCATCTGAATCTTCCCAACTACAGCCATGGGGGAAATCTCCCTGTTTAATAGACTTAAAATTGCTCCCTTACTCCCACTTTAAGGAACTCTCAGTAGCTTCCATGTCAGTGCACAGAAGTGCATTTCTGTTTTTCCTTTTACCTTTCCTTAAGCTGTCTTTCCTCCCGTTGACACTCTTTCTCTACCTTGATCCCTTCCTCTTCTTCTTTCTTCCTTTTAAACCTAGATTCCTAGCAATTAAGATCTGAAAATAATGAATCACATTATTTCTTCCAGCAAGAAGTGTGTTGAAGTCTAGCCCCAGAGTGTCAATAAGAGCTGATTGCTATATTTTCAAGAATTTTACAAACCAATTGCTATCATGTTAATAGCTTGAAGTTGGCCATGGTAATAGTATTTACAACATGGCAATTAAAAAAAGCTAGAAATCAGAGCTTTTATTTTCATGGTCAGTTTACTGGTATAATTACTGACATCCTTCAAAGATAACCTCCACAAAATAAGTGTCATTCCTCTGGAACTAGCACAAGTAGAAAAAAATTCATATTCCATTGGGAGCTGTGTGTGCTCTCATTTATTTCTGGCTTGATAAGCTGCTGAATGTTTGCCTAGTTGGTTACAGAGAGGAAAGGCCGTATGACCTTCACCGTCTAAAAGGTAATCTTTCTAATGATACCAGTTTCAGTTGGAATAGTTTGGCCAAACTTAATCAGTCTCAGAAAAAAACCTTTTGTTACTAGTTGCTTGATGCTGATTATAAAAGTTTGATGCAAAATAAAGAGTTCCACAGTCCAGAGAGAGAGGCTGTGAGCCACTTCTGTCTGGACCTTTCTTAGCTCAACTTCAATCCTTACCCCCACCCCCACTCAATCACATCGCGGCTGGCCGTGGACAATATTCCTCTTGCTCTCATCTCACCATAGACTTTCTGAAATAGTTCTATTTTCAGACAAATACTAATAGGAACTATTGGAAGAGGACCAGATATTTAAGCAGTCAGCGTTGATTATGCTGATGCTAATGTTATGCTAAACTCTGATGATCACAGAAAAATTCTAATGCATAAGCAGTATGTTTCTTGAATTTTAAAGAATAGATTTCTATTATTTTTATCAGAGTGGACATATTCCTGGAATATTGTGTGAAAATATCAGATTTTAAATTGTTTCAATTATCTTTCTAGAAGACAAATTCTATTTGGGCCTACATTAAAAAATAATTTTTTCAAAATACCTTTGGGATGAATTCATTTATTTTCTTCACTGAGTTAGTTTAAATAATAATTTCATAGTTTATGATAGAGGAGCAAGGTTAATATGGAAGAAATCTAAATTGCATTTTCACTTCTGCTACTAAGTGAACCTTTCTAAACTTTGATATTTTCATCTGTAAAACAAAGAGATGATCCTTAAGGTGATTTCCAACTTTAAAATGCTTTGATTAGTCACTATGAATATAATTGCAAAATGAGGTGAAAATTATAAGTACAATCAGTTTGATTAAACTCAAAACCACTTTAAACCTATACAATAAAATAGTATTCATACAATATTTTATATGTAATACTCAACAATAGAAGTGAATTTTGATACACACAAGAATATAGGGTAACTTCACAAACTTGCTGAGTGAAAGAACCAAATTCAAAGGGTACTAGACATTAAAATTAAAAATCTTAAATATTAAAAAATACAGCTTAAAATTGATAAAATGTCAATTATATTACTGAAAATTACTGAAATAGCTTACTGAAAAATTGGAAGTTCACATGATTGCTTCTAAAGTATGTTTATTGGATTCTTAATGGAAACTTATTTTACTGAGATAATGGATGACCATGAAATACAATTGCTATTCTTTAAAAATTTTAAGATGTTATTTTGTCTTCTATTACAGATGTAATTCACAGTTGTTACTTACACTTAAAAATATAAAACCACTAGTGACCTCACTGTGTGCTGAGTTACAGTTTTCCTGACAGAAAAATGACTCTTGTTCCATCATTCAAAAATCGCAGGTGTGAATGAACTAGCCCTGCCACTAGCCCTACCACTAGCCCTGACTGAGAGAGTTAGGTATATAGAAGGTAGTTGTAATGCTTTTAAAGACAAACATCCCTTTCACATATCTGACTGCTCCACAGTCCTACAAATTTGTCTACAAGAAAACTGACTTTGCTCCATCTTACTGTGACCTCTTCTCCAAGGGTACTGATGATTGTCTTACTATTTGTATCCTGAACCAATGAGCCTTTGCTGAATTTCACATTTGCCCAACAACTCAGAGTTGATAGGTTTTAGCATCACCAGTTCCTCTTCCACAGAAGAAAGATAAAAATATTGAGCTTTCTTCTTAAGAATCTGGGGGATGAGGGTAAGGGTGAGAATGACCTCATCATATCTGGATGGATGACTTCTCACACATTTCCCATTAGTCTAGACGTCAGCTACTTAATTCAATCCTCCAGCTTTGGCCGAGTTAATGTTGCATTGAGTTTGATTCATATATCTTAATGGTCATTTATGGAGATCATTTGGATGAGAGAGAAAAATAATAATTGGAGAACACAGCCACAAATATTTAATTTTCTAAGATTTAGTGTTGGTTACATACTGCCATCCAGTAGCAACATACTGCTTTAATACCCTTTTAGTTTCTAAATATACTTTCAAGATAAATACCATGTCTACAATGGCAATATAAAGTAAGTACAAATGAAAATTGTTGCTGCTATGAGAATGCTGATGATGAAAATAAAATTTACTAATATAATAACATGTCGACCATGGTTAAAAGGCAAATAAAACAAATCTATTTATTTAAAATTATATAGCAACAAAACCAACTTGGAGAACACTAGCAAACAGAAGGTAGGGAATAATACAGTAGTTTGAAGAATCTTGAAAATAAACAAGTTGACTAACTATATAGTATACTTATAGAAAATAAAAGTTTCAGTCATTGTCCACTGAAATGCAGCAGAAAAAAAGATAAAATATGTGTTTAAGAGACTAGCTATTATACATATCCATAAAATATTAAAGAAAAATGAACGTGGAAATGATAATGTCCTGGAGTACCAAAGAGAGCACTGTTTGGTTCATTGTCCAATTTAAATGTTGTTCAGCTTCCACAAAATCCCTCTAAAATATCTAATCCATGTTATATCTTTGTAAAAAGGTTATTGGATTAAAGATACTTAGATTACATATTCATAAAATATTCTAGTCATATCTGCTCCTCAGGATTGTTATTAGAATATAGTTGAGTGTACAATTTATTCCCAGCATGTTTACTGATGTCCTCTACATGCTTGGTACTGTTCTCAGAGCTTTGAAATAGAGATAAGCAAGGCATGAGATGCCTCCTTCATCCTACGAGGATGACTGATGAGAAGTGCATCTGTCTGTGGGTGAAAGAACTCTCCCAGTTAGTGTCTGCACACTAAGCATTAGTCTAGAATGGCCATGCAAGGGGACACACGAATGTGTTAGAGAGCTTAGACTGGGTGATGACTATGGAGAGGAGATATATCCATTCAAAGAGCATGTACTTCTGATTAAAAAAATCAATGGATACTGGAGAGTTAAAAATGGAGAGTATTCAAAAATGACTTTTAGATATTTGTACCGATAATTAATAATATAATAATAACTCAATCTTATTTCAACCAAGGTATTTTGTATTATTTTATAGTCTTATGACATTTTATCATTTTAAAAACATTTAAAATATATAATGACTTTCAGAATAATTTTTAGGAAAACAAAACTTTAACATGGCTAAAAAATCAGGTAATTGTAAAAATTAGATAATTGTCTAACTTGATTTTTGCAACATCCCCACCTAAAAATTAGTTACCCCATTATGGAAACAAATACACTGAGTCTCATATAAATGAATTCACATGCTCAGCTTATATATCCTGCTAACAGTGTTAGAGTTCAATTATAGGTGTCCTTCATCATAGTTTAATATTCTTCCACAGGCCATCCTGCACACTGGCAAGAGCTTCCTCATCTTCCGCACTAGCATTACTTCCATATCTGAGATATTATGACCAATTCTCAGAGGTTATGGAGACAGGCTGATATGTAAGTGGGAGAGAAAAGGCATTGAGAGAAAGGACCATCATTCCTATGGGTCTCTGGAGAGTGTGAAGGGCAGAGGCTAAGGAGAACATATGAAACTGAGAATCTCTGGCTCCAACCCCATGGAGACAGCAAGATGATGCTGAGAACCCAGGGAGAAACAAGGCAAAGATCAGTGTTGTCTCAACAGGGAAGCAGAGAGAGGCAACATCCTATCCTGTCCCAGGTTGGCACCATTTCAATGTGTAAACAAAAGTTCTGGGAGATTTAAAATAGAAATTTTAATCCAAATAGAGATTCTAAAAATATTTTTAATGTGCCCTCTCTTTAAAAACTTGTCTAAATCTTGCATTCAGATGGATTCCAGCCCTGCATCCACATTAATGAAAGTCCTTTTTTTTTTTTTTTTTTTTTTTTTTTTTTTTTTTTTTTTTTTTTTTTTTTTTTTTTTTTTTTTTTTTTTTTTTTTTTTTTTTTTTTTTGGCTTTGTTACATCTACTTTGCAGTCCATTCCTCTGAGGTCATTCATCCCTAATAAATGACACTTCCTTTCTTGTGAGTGAGATTAAATTTCCTATCCGCTTAAGAGAAAGCCAAAACCTGGGAACTTTTAATCTACTTGAAACATTAAGGGAGAACGGGGACTGTGCTTGTTATTCCCATTAAAAGGCAAACACAAAACAAGCACTGTAGTGTGGTCAGCCAGTGCTACCCTAGTGACTTCCTGCCCTCTGATCTGACCTGGAACTCTGAGAGATCTCCAGAAATATCAGGGGCACAAAGGGAGATACAGTTTAGAGAGTAAAGTGATTGCTGAGCAGGTAAAAGCTTGGACCCTCCCAATGAACACAGTACTAAGTACATAAAAATGTGTGCAAGGAAATTATATGAAACATCTCAACAGAAGCAACTGTGTTCCTGCACATTTTATAACTAGAAGGAATGAGGGAAATAACTTCATCTGAGGAGAAGGGTGGGTAGGCTCCTCTGCTCAGTATCTGCGGGATGGCTTTTCTCCTTTGTGAAAATAATGGTTTCTTAAAAGGATGAGGAGACATAGCTGATTCCAAGTGAAGCTTACCCAGACTGATGGAAGGAAAAATAAATGTGATTTCATTTCAGGTTTCTGAAACCTATTTACAAATGAAGACAAAAAATACTGCAGACATTCTAAAGGTGAAATATGCAGATATCCCCCCAAGAAATGATAAATATGAAATAGGATCAATAGTACCACTTAGAGACTGCTTAAGGACTCTAGGGGAGCCAGGCCAGGAACAAGGATGGGGATATTTACAGAGGTGCCTTTAAAAGCACTCTCTTGGGAAGTCAATTGTATCACCATCTGGGGAAATATCACCTATCTTGACATGATCTGAGTTCCAGTTTTGAAGTTGCTCATTGTAGGGTAAATGAGTAACAGGGTTTTTCACATTCTTCTGCCATTAGCTTCTATGACCAGCACATGTGGCATTTCGACCTCCCCATGATTGTACACACCTGGCCCAATGGGTGTGTGCATGTGTGGGTGGGCATGCTTGGGCATTGGAGAGGATCAAAAAGGCAGTGTCACTCTGGGAGGAGGGCAGTGTCACTCTGGGAGGAGTCACTCAGAGGGACTCAAGTGACTGCTTTCCTGCTACTTTTTTCCCCTGTTCACTTACTAAAAAACCTGTGATGATAATGCCAATGGCTCTGATACACTTTAACTGTTAGAACTGATGATGAACCTACCTGGGTTAGGATGGTTGCAAAACACTCATGCAAGCTTTGATTTGGAGACTATGTGGGATTTTGAAGTGAGTGAGACAGTGTATGGCAAATGCTTTGTTTTGCCTACTCTCTGTGAGTAGACATCAGGGAGTAGGAGAACTCTAGATTCCAAATAGATTGTGTTACTTACCTTGAAGGGTCACAGTCCACTTCCTCCTGCTGTTATTCAGTACTCTAGCTTCTTAATTCTAAGATGCACATTTTTTTCTATTCCAATTTCTCTGAAGTTGAGATGAATCTTACAGTTGATAAGGTAGGGTTTCTTTCTACTTGTTCTCCAACAGGAACAAATGAGTAAAAGTTTTACTTTGCCCAGTAAACATGGTCATTCTGCCTCCAGAGAAATGAGGATTAAAGTTGAAAGCAGCAGAAAGAGGCAGACTCAGGGATCTACACTGAAGACCTGAGACTCAATATTCAAGAGAATTGGGACCAAGGTGTTTGGGGGCTACGTTCCCTGCCATAGATGATCTACCCTCTTTAGACCAATTTGTAGCTACATGGTATTTGCCTTAGAATCAAAGTCTGAAGTTCAAATATGTTCCTGTGCTTTTGTGTTTGCTTTGTTTCAGCTTTAGTTTCTCCAATAGAGCTGTCCTAAGAGAAAACAGATCTCTGTGTACATAAGAATGGAAATAGGAGGTCATTCTCCATTTATCTCTTTATGTCTCTGAAATATATGTCTCGGGTGTCTATTATGCACCTACAGCCATGGAGTTGCACCATCCCTCAAACTAACCCAGGACATATGTGCTCTCCTCCCATCATCCTCAGATCATATTCCTGCCCTTCCACCCTTTCCTGGGACTCTGGAAGGTAATCAAAGTTAGGTTGGAAAAGTACTTTCAGGCAAAATCTGTTAACATATTATTGTGTTAACAGATAGCAACAGTCCCCTCTTTGGGTATTTGCATTTTAAAAGGATCTTGAGGAAACACAATATCTTGAATCAAAATTACTGACTTAGAACTGATTAATTAATTTTCAGGTTACCTGGAAGCAGCTATTAGGGCAGGAGGCACTGTACGACCCCCTCAGTTATATCACACACTGAGTCCAAAGATCTGGACAGCAAGAAATGTCAAATATAAGTGAAAGAATTCACCTCATTTCCTCTGGCATATTCTTCACAAATTTGGTAATTTCACTAAGAGTAAGAAAAAAAATTAAGTTTTTAATTTCTAAATTGCTTACCAATTAGCTTCTAATGAATGTTTCATTCTTCTTTCATAATGACAGAGCCTGACTGTATTTACTCAATCTAATTTCTCTTCAGCTTAATGGGAATATTTGACAATTTGCTGCAATGAATTCATCAAAACAAACATTTATTCTGCGATCATTTGAGAGACACTCTGCCAGTCACTGGGAAAGATTAAAAATAAATAAGACATAGTTACTACTCTCAAAGCACTTAATATTTGCATTGGACAAAAAAATTAGCAAGAACTTAAAATGAGATTAAGTGTTATAACACAAAACATTAGGAAATAAATTACAAATTCAGTGTTTTGGAGGAAAACAAGGTGAAGAGCAAATCTTTCTTCTTGGATGAGCTGAATTTAAAGGGTAATATTCTGAACATTAGTTATTTTTATTCATCTGTCACCTTTATGATGGTTGGAGAAGTTTCCACTCCCCATTTCCCATGGTCTTGCAGGCTATCAAATATGAGCTCTGCCCTGTATGAGACATGAAGTAAGGTGGGCCCATCAGGAATTGTTCTATTGTGAAAATAAGAGTTGGCCAAAGCTCTTAATTTCACCCAGTTACTTTTTTTCCATTACAGATATTTGTCATATGTAGAAACGCTATGTGATTCTTTATTTAAAAATCTATTTTCCATTTTTCCTATTTACCAGTTCATATTTTACCCTATCTTTATCATGTGAAACAGATTTAAAATAGTTATTTTAAGGTCCTTGATTTGTAACAAGATCATCTCTAGCTCTCTGGGTCTGTTTCCTCTGGTTAGTTGGTTTTTTTCATTGTTATAAATCATATTTTCTATTATTTTGCTTTCCATGTAGCTTTCTATTAAATATTGAATATAGCAAACTTTATATTGTTGCACTTTGTTTGACACACAGTTAATTTTCAGTACATCCATTTGGTCCTTTCAGTACTTTCTTTTCTCCTTGGTTAAGGCATAGCTTGAGCAGCCTTTATTTTAAGGCTATGTTAGCCTAATTTTTTGGAAATATCTCCCTGAATATTGTATGTGATGCCTATGATTTGTAGATGTTGTATGAGCTTTAGGACTTTATTGCTTTTGTCTGTCTCTCCCAGTCTGATAGAGTTTCAATGTTTGCATTCCCAGGTTGATATTCAGTCAGAGATTCTAGAGAGCTGATGAAAATTTCCATAGTATTCTCTCTCTTTCTCCCCAGCTTAACCTGATCTTTGTTATTTCTCCACTTTGATATTTTTCTCTTCAGATGTGCCCAAATATTACCCCATTTATCATTGCAGCACCCAAATTCCTATTACTATACTACCTCTCTACTTTCCTGGAGGGGACCAGGAGCTATAAGACAGTTTTATCTGTCAAGTAAGGGTAATAAAATGTTCTTATACATTTGTGGTAAGAATCAAATGAGATAAATGATGTAATGTCTTATATAAGATGACCGTTCTACAAATGGCAAGGCTGAGTACCATTGAATGAATCATAGGAAACAGAAACATTCTTTTTGTTGCATGTAAGTCAACATTAGTGGCTCTATTTCTCTAAAATTAAACACAAACAATATGCAAGAACATTTTTAGTTATAAGTTCATTTGGTGCCAAGTTTTTGTATAATAGGTATTGTTAGCTTTAAGTTTCTCAAAGGTAGAAAGTTTCATTGTAAATACATTCACCTTAATATTTTTATGTTCTCTAAAATAGATTTGTAAAGTAATTAAAAAATAAATGTGAGCTACATAATTGGTACTGAAAAATGGTGCCCAGACTTGCAACCTATTCTGGTTACCTGAATCCTATGGACTTTAGCAGAAGTGAGTGCAAGTGAGAAAACAATGTAGATAAACTGATTTTGAACAGAAAAAGATAAATTACATAATTTGTATTTACTAAATCCTAAATCCAGAGTAGCAAAACTTGGTGTCTGTTTTCATAAATATTAAGAAGAGCTGGTTATCCAAGGAGCATTTTTTTTCAAAGGTATCTTTTATCTAATTTTAAAATAGTACTCCTATCAGATATTGAATTCGTAAATCAGCTAATTCTCACTCAGGAAATGATCAGTTACTTTTAATTTGTAGATCATATATTTCTTTAAAAAACAAAGATCTGTATATTTCAAGTACTCTAGTAGGTTCTTTCACACACTTGTTTGAATGAATTTTCCTTTTTATTTTCCTTGCACTATATGTGATTGTCATTATTTTATACTTGAGGAGACTGAAGTTAGAAAAGTCATGGTATGTGTAAAATCAGTTACTAAGTAGCACTTCTAAAAAAAACAAATAGAACTGAGCTATTATCCTCAAACTCTGTTTTTAAAAGCCTATGCTTAAAAAATGATAAGAATATCTTTCTGACTATTAAAGAGACTGTGGAGATAACACTGCCCTGGTGGATAAGATCAGTGACTTCACCCAACCTCTGATTCCAGGAAGACTACCTCAGGGACACTGTGTTGTTTCTTCCAGATGCCTTCTGAAATTTTACCCAATATGTAAGAAATTAATATATGCTTGAAAATGGGGGGGGTGGGAAGGGGTATAGCTAAAACATTCATTTTCTATTTGTTTCTGTCCATGTGCTCAGTAGTTGTTTGTGGAGATTTGGGGAAAAAAAAATAACCCAAGGTTTATATATTCATGCAAATAACACGTTTCCCTACCAAACTACACCCTGCATTCTTCCAGACCTTAAAACATTTCCCTTTTGTTTTCCCTCTCCCCTAGTTAATTTTAAAGGACTTTGATACAAATGCATGCTTGGCAGATACTATGTATTCTTCCCAAAGTCTTTCTCAAGTTTTGAGTGAGAGACTTGAGCTCTTGAGCTTGGGTTCTCCATGCTTCTGGCAGTTAAGTATCAGACACAGGGAGAGGCCAGGCTGGTGTGCAGATGAGTTACAGCTGGAGACAATTCTGCCTTTAGCTGGAATGTTTTGAATTCACTGTGTATTTCACAGGAAAATTTTCTGATTCAACAGAATGCAGATGTAAATTTTTATTTCTGGCTCTATAGCACAATGGATAGTGCATTGAACTTCTGAAACAATCTTTTTTCTTTTGTATTTGGAAGGAAAACATTTATTTTCTGATTTAGGATTTTTCTCTGTTGCAGAATACAATATATAAAAAAATATTATTGGAGTAAGCGTTGAAACTTGCATAACCTAAAGTCTTCACAGACATAGACACTGAGATTCTGACATTTTCAATCCAACTTCCACATTGCTAGGAATGAAATGACTTCCCTGAACCTCGGGAACCAAAGGAAAGAACATAAAGCGCATGTACGTCTAGAAAATTCCACAGGTGTTAATATTAAACTCCTTTGTTTTTTTACATATTTTATTTATTTTTTTTTATTTTTAAAACAGATTTATTTGGATGTGTATTGTCAAGACCCTTCATTTTCCCCTTTCTCTCACTCCCTCTCCAATGTCTCCCCACCTCCCTTTTGTTTCAAGTCATTGATGTTTAGCCTGTTGAGCTTCTCTCATTACTGGTGCAGTGTCTTTTCCTGGGTGATGACCTGCTCTCCTGGGACTTGGTGGCCCATGCTGCTTTGATTTCCATGGATGTCTTAGCAGCCAGTATTTTTCTAATCATGTGTGAACCCTTGTAGGTCAGTTGAAGGTCAGTTTTGTCACCCTTTGCTATTGTCTCCTCTGTTGCAAAGCTTTCTAGGTAAAACAACTTTTTTCTTTTTTATTTCATCAAGGTTTGTTTTATTCCCCTTTCACTCTAGCTTTAGTAGAGGAATAAACTTTTCCACTCTTGGAATAACTTGACATGTCAGTAATGTCATTGTGCAGCTACAGTCTGCATGGACTGAACAAGATAAGAAACACTCTGGGGGCAGATCTGTGACCCAAATCACTCAAAGGAGAAACATTTTATCTTCCTTCTCTATTGTAGGAGGTTAATAGATTTATTTTTATAAAATGAACGTACTCTGTCCTCATTCTTTAAAAATCATGATTCCGCTTGTACAGTGGTAGAGTGATATCACTGATACCTTTATTGTTAGCTAACTTAGCCCGCAGGTAGTCATCTGACTCACTCATTTGAGGGTCTAGAGGTTATTCAACATTAAGGAAATAATCCACTGTTTTCCCCTTCAGTGGATATAAAGTAATAGATTTTTTTTTTCTCCTTGCTACAAGGCTTGACTCAAATGTCATCTTCTGTAGAAATAAACAAAAGCCAACCAATTGACAGCAGACAGTGGTTATTTATTCAGAACTTACTACATCAAAAGGGTCAGTCACCATCATTTGAATTTTGACAGATACTCAAGGGCAGATAGAGGAATAGAGGAGTGAGATATTATAATGGAAGAAAGGGAAGGTTCCAGGTTTGCACAGATGAGTTGCTATTGGCAAAGGGAATCTGTAAATGGGCTAACTACGTGGCTACAAGTACATGTTTGGCTTTAAGTAGTTTGGTCCTACTTTAGAAAGAGCTCAAAAATGATGAAAATGGTCAGTTATTAATGAAAATCTGGCTATTTAGGGTTAGTTTTTTTTAAGTGGATTATTTATTGACTTCCTGATTTATTCCTAGAGATAGTTCTAGAGATAGTCATCTGGCTTCCTTCAGGACTGACTTAGCGATAACAGATTGGCTTCATAGGCTAATTAATGTAGATTCAAAAAATGTTTTCCTGGACTGATTACTATAGGCTGTGAGTCAGAGGTTCATTTTTCATTTATGGTCTAGCCATTGTCTCCTTGCATATCCAATCTCTCACTTCTCAGGAAGACCAGCTCTCATGAGCTTGTATAAATTTCCAACTCCCCCACGCCTTTCCTTTTTTGATTTCCTCCTTAGAATGTCACCTGTATACAATTTTTGTTGACAAACATGTAAAGACCTAGGAACTTTGTTTTCTATTGCCTGGTAACATAGATGCTTTTTTCTTCACCACTAATAAATTTTTCATCTATTCTCTGAGAACTGGAAAATATATGGACATAATTAACCGAGAACATATGTACCCTTTCATTCAACCTTAATTTACCTTTTTAGTTAATATCCCAAGTGCTACAATAATGCCCATAAATGACCAAGAAGCCATTTTAGCCCCTAACACCTTCTTATAGTCTCCAGCTCAATTATTATGACCCATGTATCTTTTAATCCCTGGTCTTTAGCTCTGATATTTTACTGCAAATTGTCCCAAGCAGGAAGTGAAATTCAAATAATTTGATTGGCCTTCTAGTTTCAAAAGTTTTTCAAGGAATTAGTTGCAACTCACTATGTATCAACTGTCAATCCTAACCAAAATAATTTCTCCTCCCCACAACTACACCACTGAATAGTATATTACTCTTTAATTAAATATTTTCTGAAATCCAGTCTCATATGCTTGAATATAGAGATAAGATTTAGAGAGGGGACACTGAGTTTAAATCTCTAATTAGTGAAAATTACTTATAAACGTATCAATGATCTATTAAATTTGTCTAGCAGCGTTATACCTAGCATATTATTTTTAAAAGAACTTTTGGTACAATCTAAAATATGCAACAGGCAGACAGACAGACAGATAGATAAATTGATCTCTATGAACCCACCACATAGGTTAAGATAATAAAGGTACCCATTACCCCCGAATTTGCTTATTCCTTTCTTTCTTAAACAGATGTTAAAATATAGATTTCTTTGGAACTGAAAGAAGAAAAATCCTCTAACTGACTAAAAAACTTGGAGTATGATGCAACATTATACAATGGAATCAGATTAGCAATAGTCTAACAACATCAAGGAGACAGACAGGTTCTTAAAGAAGGACTGTATAACCCAACCACAAAATGAGCATCTGACTTAGCTAACCAGGGAGCTGTTCTGATGTGTGTCACCTTGTTGAATATTTCCCATCCCAATGCTTCCCAAATTGGGATTAAGTGTTTCATTTTTACTCCAAAGCATCCTTTTCTTTCCCTGAGAAGAAAATTATACCACTGCATTGCAAAAACCTTTTTATGTGTTTCCTGCCACACTATCATATCAAAAAATCTTCATTTATCACTGTTTGACTTATGCAATACTGAACATATAGCAATGTTCAGTACATTTTTGTTGAAAGGAAAAATTAATGAGCCTAGTTTTACCTGCAAGCAAAACTGAACAGATAGTTTGTTATACCTCCTTTTCATACACTAAGGGACTCTAGGTGCATGACTGACTACTAACAAGAGATAGTAACACCATTTGCGAATCAAAAGCAGCATATTAAACCAATCAGGATGATTTGAAATACAGCCTACCAAGATGTCATCGTTGGGAAATGTCTCTTTAAGGTGATATTTTTACTACACCATGTACAGTTCGCTGATGGAAAAACATATTGGCAGGAGAACAGATAGGAGGTGAGCATTCTATTTTCTTTTATAATTAATTATACTGAGGTTTGTTTGCCCACACATTCTAAATATTGCCTACATGATCTTTGAGATACATGCTTTTCCCTTTGAAATTATCTTAAAAGAGAAAAACATTGTTTGTGAGAGTTATGAGATCTCAAAGGCAGTTAGAAATTCATTTATCACTTTAATGCAGGAAGACAAACAAGGGCATTGAGCAAAGCCACTCTATTATGCTGCAGCAAGTTATATTTTAGCTTTGACTTTGGCCTTACTTGAGGATTCTAATGGAAACATTGATCTTATTTCCAACATTGCATTACTGCAGTCCCCTAAAATGCAAATTGTTCTTTAGCTTTGAATTTATTTCTAAGCATGGAGAACTAAATCTTCCCTGTGGTTATGTTTAAATATCACAGTCACTGGATGCTTTTACAGATCACCACACCATCCTTACTCAAAGAAAAATAGCTACATACTAATCTCCTGGATTCCTCAAACATCCAATCTAATGATCCATATCAGAGTGTGCAATAATTGTATGCCTCAGTAACTGGACTTTGATGATATCTATGATGTCTATGAAATTTCTTCAACTGATAAAGGATTTTTACAAATGTGTGTTGATAGCATCAGCTCCCAAGAATATGAATAATAATCCTAAAGAAGGAGGCATATCCAATAGCCTGGAAAAATGAATAGTTCCTGTGTCTCTTCTTTCTTCCAAGAAGAATCCAAGAAAATGAAATCTAACTTGATTTTTAGAAATTCTACTTACCATTTCAATAATCTATTAGAAAGATTTCCTCATGTTTTCATTTTTTTTTTGGCAATTTTGCTATTCTTTTTTTAGCCTGCATTTAAATGGTACAAACACAGATATACCAACTGTCAAGAAGTTTGAAGCACAATGGAGAAGATATGCGTGCATACACATGCACAACACACACACACACACACAAATAGCACAAAACTTCTATATGAGGAGAAACTTGTTCACTGCATGTTCAAGTTTTGTAGACAAGATCAGAAATGTCTTTGATTGTGGGTGGGTAGGGATAAAGGCTAAGGTAATCTTCCAAGAGGAGATGATGCTTGAGACTGATCTAAAGGCTGAACAGAAATTTCTGTTAGTATATAAAAGAAAAATGGATTGCCACAAGAGCATGGCACAAGAGTTCTCAAAAAAAAATGATGCTTTGAAAACATATAAGGTTTAAACATATAAGGAAATATTTGGAAATGTGCTTGAGATTTGAGGCATAAAGGGGCAGTGCATGAAGAGTCTTTTATTCCTGCTGGGTAGTTTGAAACTTGACATTATGGAAAATGGATAACAAATAAAACATTTAAGTGCAATTGTGATCGTCATATTTACATTCTAGAATGGGCCCTTTAAATAAAAGGGAGATACCCAAAGATTACAAAAACTCTAATCCAAAAGACACCTGTACTCAGATGTTTATTGCAGCGCTATTTATAATAGCCAGGATATGAAAGCAACCCAAATGCCCCAAAATAGATGAATAGTACAAAAATCTGTGGAATATGTACATGATGGAATACTATTCATCAATCAAAAGGGACAAACATGTCATTCACAGTAATATGGATGAAGCTTGAGGGAGTCATGCTTGCAGAAATTAGCCAGAAAGAAAAAAGAGAAATACTGAATGGTCTCACTTATATAAAGGACAGACAAGAAAATACTAAAACTAATTTTCAGCAAAATTGAAGCATGGAACATGAGAGGGGAGAGAGGAATATTGTGGAAAGGAGGGGCCACAGAAGACCGGGACTATGGTTCAAGGGTAATAAGGTGGTGGGAGAATCCCCGAGTAGAAAATGATGTAAAATAAAATAATATAATTTTTACAAAATAAATAAATAAATAAACCAAAGGGAGAGAAATGTTTCACAAAGGATGGTTCTAGGATCCTTGATATATTAAGATTTATGATTCGAAATTATTTCTGGTCAACTAAATTTGGAAAAACGATGAACAAAACACACTAAACTTTTTAGCATACTCAAACTATTCAAAATCTTTAACTTGCTCATCATTCTTTTGTTTCTCTAAGAAAGGGAATATGCAAATTTTCCTAAGTTCATTTCACTATGGAAACCTTTTGATGTACCCCTCATCTGATATTTTGTTGACTTAGACTCTCCAAAGAATATCCATTTGGAAAATGCAGATGTAGAGGAGGAGGCACATGACAGTGAAGTCACTGAGATCATTTCTAAGATTACTATATTAGTTCTATCAGAAATAAGCTATTGTAGCAACTGCAGCACAAAGATGGTACAAGTAAGCCATGCTCAGCTATTGAAATGACCATATGGCTGAGGCTTGGTCTGTTGAATCACTTGGATATTAAGCGATAAGAATGGGAAAAGTTCCCCAAAACTGAAGAATGGTTGAAAAGGATGTGGTATATTTAGACAATGGAATATTATGCATCAAAAGAAGACAAATTTGTCATTCGTAGCAACATGGATGGAGGTAGAAGGAATCATTTTAGCAGAAATAAGCCTGAAAGAAAAAGAGAAATACAGAATAGTCTCATTTATTATAGAAATACAGGCTAAAGGGAAAACAAACAAACAAATGGCCAAGAAAAAAATGTGAAGGTGCCAACAGAACTGAAGAGGGGAAGGAGAGTAAAATCAGGGGATAGAGAGGGTACAAGAGATCAAGATGTTTCATGAATGATAAGGTAAGGGAGAACCCTGGGGTAGACAATGATGTGAAAAACAGCAACAACAACAACAGCAAAATACACACACACATATATACCTGTGCAATCAAAATAAAAAATAAAAGTTATATTAAAAAACAGGAAAAGTTAACTTGGTGAAATTTATGACTATTCTAATAATACTTTAATTACTCCTCCCACTTTTTTAGCATAAGGAAAACTAAGTGCCCAGTCAAGCAATGATTTGATCAGAACTGAAAATTGTGATAAATATCAATTCTCCAGGTTTTTCATATTTTCCCTGGAGGCAAGCCAGAATGTGGATATTTATAAACACTAGGTAATCACCAAACAAGTTATATTTGCATTTGGTTTATATTCTTTACTTACACTCAAATTGAAATCCATGTGACATTTAGGGAATTGATGATATTCTAGTAAAACTAATAAAGTTGCAATGCCAAGATTTGGCTCCAGAGAAACTGGAAAACTGACCAATATTTTATCCTACTGGATCAAATACCTGTCTAAGTCTCATACTGCACTGGGGAGAGAGGATGGCACCAAATAGGCACACCTGAGTTCCCTGGGGACCTTGTAATCTCATTGTTTTATGGGAGGTATCTGGCTTCATTCATGAGGTCCTCAAGAGGCAGTTTTGTTTTGGCCATGGCCACACAATTATCCTTTGAACAATCACTACTAGGAAATATGGGTGTTACATGAATATTTATTATTATAGTTTCCATTGTACATTATGATTTATAAAGGGAGTTTTCAAAATCCAAATAATTAAGATTTTGACTTCACCTAAAATAAGATTTTCCAGTTGAGAAAGGAAATCATCCCTGTGGAGGGAGTGCTTTGCTTTTCTGCCTGCTTCCCAGACATACTCTATTGCTCAGGGCCATGAGGGCAATCGTCCCCCTCACTGGTTGGACAGAGCCTCACTACAGTGAGATCAAAGGTTTAGGGTGGCTTTGAAATGACTCTGCTGTGCCTTTCTTTGGGCATTTGAAATGCTTTGATGTAACAGTCTGCCTGTTCTCTACACTGAGTTGTTGTGTTGTTTTCTGTTTTTTTTGGGGGGGGTTGGGTAGCTTTTCTAGTTTCCCTGACAAAAAGATTGCTTCACATAGGATATGCCCTGCAAGATTAACCTTCAACAGAATGTGCTACTCATTCATCGGTGGCAGTTTCTGAAGGGTGTTAATTGGAATACTAACTACTTTTCTTAGCTATTAAAAATTACTGAAGGTCAAACATGAGCAACTTGTTCTATTCTCAGACATTTCCATCCTGCTAAAAATGTTTGTGGCTTGCCTTTGTCAAGAGGACTATTATTGAGACACACCTGATCCACTTAAGAAGGTGCAATCTTCACACAAGGGACTGCATTTGTTTTCTAGTTGAAAGAAGAAATATATAGGGGATTAGAATAATTCAATACCAAGTAATCAAAGAAAATATAAGAACTAAGAAGCAAAATAGAGACTCCCTAAGCCGTAGGAAATAGTCTTATACACAGAAATGGCATTTGAAAGTATTGCTGTTCTATAGTTCTTGAGCTAATTATTTTCATCACCTTGTTATTATCATGAGTTTCTTTCTTCTTTAGTAAAACAAAATATCTTTAAAGCAACCATCGCAGTTTTCTATCACAAAAAGTGAAAAAAATTAGGCATTTTGAAAGTTTTATTTTGCTTTCTGGATAATGATGTTCATACCTAAAAATGTAACTGAAGCAAATAGGTGAATATTTTCAAAATTTGGCTGTAATTAAATGGAACAGGAATATCATATATTAAAATGATTCTAGATTCATTGACAAAATGTATACCTCCATAACCTTGAATATTATTCAAGTTCAGCCTATTTCCTAATATTTCCAAATCTATGTAAACAACATTGGCCAAATGTTGTAAACATTTACACAACATTGAGCCAAAGCCTATTAGAGAGTATCACAATTAAATGGAAAGGAAGGTAATAATGCTGATTTCATTTGGTACAGTTCTTGATATCCTGTACTTGGAATCAGAGACTACTAGGAAATATTCCACGATGGCAGGAAATAATTATTCCTGCTTATATCTCATGTCCCTAAAATAGAATCTAGTACATCATAGGTATTATACACCATGAATTATTTGTATTTTCAATCCAGTGAAATAAAATAATAAAATATTTTTAGTGTGATAACAGCTATGGAATTAAATCCATTAGCAGGAAAAATAGAATCATAGTTTTATTCCTAAAATAGAACACATTATTATTCTAGAATATTTTCCTTCCACACTTTAACATGATGTTAGTGTACAAATTCTAAGCACAACAAATAACTGCTTGTTTTTATTAAAGAGTTTTCAATTCCAAGAGTGGAACATCTTCTCCATTCTTTGCTTCCAGTAGCCTTTGTCAAGGCATAGTTGTAAAAGTAATAAACAATATTTTGACAATATCAAGGTTTTACATGAAATAAAGTTGTTAAACTAAAAAAGTTCCTGAAAATTTTCTCTCTTTACATATAGAACCATTTTTCTAAAGACAAAAATTGCATTTTCTAAAAGCAATTATTTGATGGAAATAATTAAAGACTAAGCATATATAGAGAATAGCTAAGTGAATATTTAAAAAAAACATGGAAGGAATGGTTGGTTGCACACAGCATATCTGACAGAATAGACACTAGCTCATGTGACCCTGAACCCTAGAAATGTCAATCCAAATTGAACTATGCCATAAATATAAGAAAATATGCATTTTAAAGCCAATGCAAGAATCAAGGCAACTGTTTCACTAATACTTTTATATTAAATTCAAATATTAATATTTTGGATGTCTTGGGTCAAATATATATTTTAAAATTGACTTCATCTGATTTTTGTTTTTACTTTATGTGGATACCAGAAATTTAAAATTACAGATGTGCCTCATATTATATTGTATGTATTGAATGCATCACATTTGATACCATTGTTACATAAAATAATGTCCCCTATGTTTTTAGTTTAAATGTACTCTGGGTCCTAGGTGCATGCAGGATAGACATTTTTAAAATCCCTCTCCTTGTAATAACTTCTGCATGGATTGTAACCAGAACATTTTAAAATTCATTGGCAAAGTAACTGGAGAATAGGCAGAACACCTACAGGGGTGAAAATGAGTTGAAAGTTAAAAAGCTTACAGGAAAGTAAGACAGTCATAAAACGACAAAGAGCAAAGGAGTAACTTTGATTTGGTGATGTGCCATCAGTTGCTTCTTTGCAACAGAAAGTTTTATTCTGATTCTGCAGAGTTCTCGGGATGAATCGAGACACTCAATACTCAGTATATGTTACAAAGATGAAGGATGGATGAGAAACTGTTAACTGAAAATAAAGTGTTTGAGATTTAAAATGTAAAATCAGTCAGTTTGTGGTATGTTTATTTCAAAGTCCATTAGAGAATCAATATTTTTTCCTGGAAAAAATATTCACAATAAGCTTGCACATTTGGTAAGATACTGGAACACTGTTGGAATGAGTTTGGGGACATTAAGTGAGGAGCGAATGGTATACCGGCAGGGGTGTACTGGCGATGCAGGCTTCTGAGGACAACTTGACTTACTGATGTGTGCAACGGCCTGGGTTAGGTCACTGCTTACTCTGTTCACTTCTAGAAATGGAAGGAGGGATGTTTATTGTTGTTATTGTCTTTAGCTGTTTATAGTAATAGTGGGCCATCTATTTTTTTCTACCTCAAGCCCTAGTGGGAGTTACTAAGTATTCCAGGGAAAAAAGGAAAGTCATTGCTGTAGTTGTTTGAGTCCTTTAAATCTTATAAGAAAATGTCATGTGCTATATAATCTTTGCGATGTCATTTGCACTCTTATTCTGAAAGTGGTGTCAAGTTTCTACCACAAATTAGAGCTTCTACAGGTTTATAGCTGTCACAAAATATCCTAGGGATAAAAATATTCCACCTACACATTTTTTGTTTACCTGCTGCAGGGTATAATTTATATAGCTATTCTTGTTTTTATACAATCTTTATCATCAAGGAATAGGAATATTAAAAACAGATATTTTTAATCTGGCAACTGGCACTCTTCTATTTTATGAAAAACAGGAAAAACAAGTTCAAGTGTAATGTGTATACATATCACTTGTCCATAGAAAAGGCAAGTAAAGTGACAGATTTGCAAAATGCTCTTTGAAAACCACTAGGTCTTTCTTTTCAATATTCTACCACTAGAACAAAAGTTAGTCTATTTATTTAGAACATAATATTCTATGAGTATATGTAGTGATATGGTTTCATTTTCTCTTTATCATGAAAGAAAAGAGCAATTTCATGAACTCTAAGCTCTTCTAAAGTCCTCAGAAGGTCTCAGAAATTCATGTTACTATTTGTTACCTAAAAATATATGCCTTCCTTAATAGTACAGAGCTTTAATACAGGTGATTTATGGTTTTGATGTCTGGCAGTAAAGCATAGCAGGGACTCTGGATGAAGTCCAACTTGTTTTTATAAGAAGCTCTAAACTACTTAGAATTCCAGATTTCTCATTTGTAAAGGCTTTAATTTTTCTCTATTCAATTTTAAAGTAATACCTGCTGTGAAAAAAGATAATATAAATTCAAATAGTGCTTAAGTATACACAAAAGAGTAAAGTATTTCTCACCTACCTGTCTGATCCACTGTTTTCCACCCTCCTAATTCCAATGTCTTTGCTTGTCTCCTCATAGACATTCCTGAGTGATTTTGCTATAGGTGTATGTATACATGTGTGAATAAATATTATATGCATACGCATGAACTTTGAACTTTGTTATGTTTATTCTAGAGAAAATGTAGGTAACATTATAATTATTAGATTTAGCTCTTTCTAATGATTCTTTTTCTTTTTCTAATGAATTCTCTTCAGCCCTAGTGTCCTGATAAGTCCTGAATTCTAAGTCTACATCAATCACCTTTTAGGTGCTATAGGGTTTCTTTCATGAAATAAATACATTTTTTTTTTTTTTTTTGAGACTAGGTCTCGCTGTTTTTGCCGGTGGAACCGCAGGCTCTCGTTGCCCGGGGTACCACAGACTCAAGCAATCCCCAGCCTCAGCTTCCCAGGTAGCTGGGATTACAGGCGTGCACCACCACGCCCAGCTATTTTTTGGAACTAGGTCTCACAAACGGCCCCAGGCGGGACTCGAACTGCGATCCCTAGCCCCGGCCGCTTCATAGGCTGAAGCTTACAAGCACGAGCCACAGTGCCCGGCCTGAAATAAATACATTTCTGGCAGCACATCTCTTAATCAAAAAATCTTTGTGTTCTGTGGATACAGTGATACATGATGAACATTATATAATGACTAAAAATATAAACTCAAGACATTTTGAACATGATACTATGAGGTAACTTTTCAAAATTAAATTATTTTTGTTCAAGTCATATTGCTTGACTTAGGGATGTAAGTTCAACCCTCTTAGGTTCAACCATCTTCAGATGTCAATCACCGTAGCACACTCACCAGCAAAAAAAAAAAAAAAAAAGAAGCACCAATAATGCCCCAACATAGTTCACATGGCTTCCTCCCTCTCCTTCTGCCGCCTCCTGCCTTCCATTTTCCACCATTGGTAGCCTCAATTAGGCAGCCAGATTTCTAATATATATTTTGGCTTAGATTTCTCTTTGGATATACTAATATACTAACAGATTTGTGCTAATTATTTCTCAGTTATATGCATTTAGAAATAAAAACAAAATAAAAAAAAATTTAAAAGTCTCTACTTAACAATAAAGTCAGGGTTTCAATCTGAAATCTGTACCTGGACCAGAAAAATATCTTACATAGGTGTAGCAATCTACGGATATGCCCATGTGTGCAGCTCTCATATGATAGCTGTTGGCATAAGCTATCCAGGAAACAGTCTCCACCCAGGCCTAGCAAATGACCGCAAACAAAAATGTGAGCAAAGTTCTTCCAGACCTACTAGTATGTAATGACCTTTACAAACTTAGCTTAAATAAAAAAGAAAAGTCTGTCTCTAGGTCTTGTTTGAAACTTTTGAATCAGAGAATAAATCTTTAGATTTTGTGTACACGTGTGTATATCACAAAAGCCAACCACTTGTTTAGTCAATTTTCCTGTGAATTTCCCATCAACATATCAGTAAAGTTTTAAAGACGCCTGAAAAAAGGGCAGGCTCCTTTAAACTATGAGAGCACAATTTAAAATGGGAGAAAGCAGAGGTGATTCTGAAAGACAATGAGACCACTGAAAAGTACTTCCTAATCAGATTTTTATGTAGAGTGCTAAAAATGAAAATCTTAAATTGCCTCTCCATCTCATAGTTAGCCAAATAAACCTAGACATGACAGTGAATTATTATTTTTGGTCTCAGATGAAAACTATAATTCTCTAGGTTTAAAGCATAATGTTAGAAAGCTGAAAATTTAGTCATTTTTGGACATTTTAAGTACATTCACTAAATAACATTATTCGATATAAAGTCCCAATGTTCGATAACAAAACAACTATGACTGTAACATGCTCTTGAGGTCAAACTTTTGGCTTTTATTGCATGCAATTAATATGCAACCCTTGTTTCCCTTAGGTATACCTGCAAGAGGGGTCATCAGAGGGTTGGTAACAAAAACAGGTGGTGAGAAATGTAAAGGAAAGGAGAGTCAAGGCTTTCAGCATTCATACATACACAGTGAGACTACTGGTACTCTGTGCCCCCTACAATGAGTTCCTTTTTCACTAGCAGAATCCCAGATGATTCATATATTCATGTGAAGCCACTTTGCTTTTCTTACAGAAATCTAGAATACTGCATTTTCATCCATCATCATTAATCCAGCAGCTAGGCTTTAGCAGATCCTAAGGTTCTTGGCTTCTATTCTGGCATTTGTTGAATACCAATTTGAAAAATGCCCAGTGGAAGAAACTTTAATATCACACTTAGTTCTAGCCCATCTCTGTGGATAATGATGTTTCCTTCTTGTTACTGAGCTATTCTTATTCCAGTGATTGTTCTGCTTTCAGTTATAAGCAGCATTTATCCTGACCCAAGGACTGCATGGTGGATTAGTTAGGGTATGTCAGGCTGCAGTAATAAAAAGAAAGGTCAATGCCTCAAAAGAATAGTTTTTCATTTATGTGATGGGTTGGGGAGGGTTGGAATGGGTTGGGTTGGGAGGGAGTGGTTTAGACAGCTCTACTCAGTCATTTAGGACACCAGGTTGTTAACAATCCATCTCTGACTTCCCAAGTCAATAAAAATGAAAAGAGGATAAAAGAATATGTATGGAACATTTTTATTACGACAGGCTTACATATGATAAAAGTAACTTCTGATTAATCTCCATTCACTATAGTCAATCATTTGTTTATATCAATCTGAAAAGGCACCTGGGAAGAAAAGGAAGCAACTTTTGATCAAAATGAAGCAATCGCACCATAGATGGGCAGACTCAACTTTCTTCTGACTTGAAGGTGTAAGATACATGAGGGGAACACAGAAGGTGCTGAACACAGGATCTTTGCCCTCTTGGTACCTGCAATTAGTTTTCTCTCTCTCTCAAAAAAAAAAGAGAGAGAGAGACCTATAACTACATATTGGATATGTCGCATAATAACATATTAATAAACACCCTTTCATTGTAAGAACAGGGGCAGCAGTACAAAATCTCTGGAAAGTTCTAGATTCATCGCCTTAATGCACAGAGCAATGCAAATGCCGTGGGCGGCGGCGGCGGGGGGGGGGGGGGGGTGGGGAGTGGCTGAAAAATTGCTGAAGCTGATTACATTTCAATCGGAAAACCAATTTATTAATTCTATAAACAGAGATTTTAGATTTAGGAAAAAAATCTCCTGCCTGGAAAGTTTGGTGGTGTGCTGGTTTATATTTTGTGGGTCCTCTAAGTGCATATTGGATGAGTGAAAAACCCATTAAATTATATTTCATTTCCCTTCTTCCTTCATAAAATAATGAAATCAAAGGTGAGAACTATGACACTAGAGAAAGGCCTGTGATGAGTGTAGGGAAATGTGACTTGCTAACAAATATCTAATCAAAGTGTTACCATAATCCATCTGTAGCTTAAAAAAGAGATTTTCTTCTAAGTTTTGCTGTATTGAAATGCAGTACAGAAACTCTGCATTAAGCCATGAATTCTCCAAATTCAATAAAAGGAAATGTAAAAAGATATTTTCTTCAAATGCCTCCAGCTGGCCATCTGCCCTAATCACATACAGACCTCAAAATTGTTTTCTGCTGACAATAATAGGATCTATAAAGAGTATTACTGTGGAGTGATTTGAGAGTGCGCAGAGCATTATGACCCTTGCCTCCACTGAGGGAAGCAAGCATGGATAGGAATACAAAGTCAGGCACAGACAGAGGCCTAGCAGGCCTGCACAGCCTGCACTGAACAACCATGCAAGTTGCTCAAATCTCCCCAAGGGGCAAAGAACAGAAGGTTAGCTGCTGACCTTCTCCCCAAGAGGCAGCCCCACATGGCATGATGGAAGCACAATATTGCAATAATTCAGCAAAGTGGCGGTTTTAAAAAGATCCACAAGCTATTGTTCTGAGTATTTGGCCTATGGGGTCTCCCACAGCATCCATGGGAACTAAGCTACAAGGTCAGCTGGAGCTAGAGGGGAACTGGCTGTGAGAATGGGGGCACAGGAAAAGCACCTTTGTCAGTCACATGGGCTGCATAGATTTCTGCCTTGCTAAGGTGGTAGATCAAGCTCACCCCTTGCTGTTATGAACTAATTGGACTCTGAATTACGAGCTAGTGGTTCTTACAAGAGATGTCTTGGGAAGCTGGGGAGAACAGGTGCTAGACTGTGAAGATATAAGTTCATAAGTAAATCTGCCTCTTATCTGTCCCCAAGGATATCAAAGCAATCACCTCACTGGGATCCAGCGTCCTGTTACCTTATCTGCAGGGAAGAATTACCATAGCATTTACCATATAAGATTGCCTGTGGAAGTGACTGATGTTTTTCAAAGTGCTTTGAAAATAGCCCAGTGCTAAAAATCAGTTAGAGTGATACTAAGAAATACAAGGGAAATTCTACACAAAGATCATGACATTTGACCCCTGTTTCATAAAGAAGACTATTAAGAAATTTGAGAAAAATAAGCGGCCAGCCACAAAAATGTAAAATTACATGATGATGACACAAATATGCACCTAAAATTTTCAACACACTGCTACGTTGTTTTTCACAACTGTGGCCTAGAGCAGTATTAGCAACCCACCCCTCCCCAGCAAGGGCACATTTATTATGTCATGCTTGTTTCACATGTTCTCTGTGTCATAAGGACCATGGCATCGTTACCTACAAATGTTTAGGTAGGCATGATACAGGCACAGTGAAAAGGTAAAATACACCCAGGTTCAAATAGGTAGTAAGTACTTAGAGGCAAAGAGGTCAAGGAAATGGCTGCCACCACCAAGTTCAATACTGTGACAGATGTAAGCTCAGAAATGGAAAGGACCTTCCAAGGTGATTGAGTGAGCTTGCAAAGAAGGGATGATTGATTTCATTACTACAAAATGGCTCTTTTGATTTTCTCTTTCTTGATTGGAGATGAAATGTTGGAGTAAAGAAATTGAACTGATCATCTCTAGTTTTTAAATTACACATTTTAAATAAAAATGAGTTAACTACAAGAGTTAATTGTGTGTTTGTATATATGTGTATAAATATATATTCTTGTATAATTTAATGCTTACACTTGAAAATCTTAGAATGATTTAAGTTATGTCAGAAAATTCCATTTACATTTGTAACCCCTATCTATGACATGAGCCATGATCCTTACGACCTGACATCACTGGCTAACTTCTTCCTTGACTTGTCTAGTCTCATCATCTTGGTCAAATTACTAAATAAATGCACAGTTCAGTTTTGGTTTTGCTTGAAGTTAAGGATACTTTGTTCTTTTCATAGAAGAAAACTAGTTAATCCCAGAGAAGTCCCCACTCTTAGGAATGGGCTATTATGTTGTTTTTCCTGCTAACACAGAAAAGAAATAACACTTGTCCCTCTCTTCCTCAGTCATAGAAAGCTATGCCTTCCCTTGACCTATCTCCTGTCAAAAGTCATCTTTCTCAGTCTTTCCTTGAGTGTACCCCAGTTGTTGTTTTTGCCTGACATCAGAAATTTCCCTGCCTCATCTCCAGGAAAAATCAGATCTGTGTGACAGGAGGTAGTGTGTCCCCCAAAACACATGTAGGTGTAACAATTCATCAGACATGGGATCTACTCCTAGTGATGTGAAGAGAACAGATGATCTATGAGAGGGGCTCTCAGCATTCTGGTCTCATTAGATATTCTTAAATAAGGGGATCAGGGAGGGATTGAAATTTGATTCATGATTTCATGACTGTGAGATCTTGGATGTGTCAACTTTTCCCATCCTCAGCCCCCTCAGGCAGTTTAGTTCAATAGTTAAACACAGAGGGTCACAGTTAATTCGTCCAACATGAAATACCTATAATTTTTAAAAAAACTGTGCTTCTCTTGGGAACACAGCAGTGAATAAACTGGGCACCATCTCCACTCCTGTAGAGATTGTGTTCTCCAGCAAGGTATTTATAAAGTTGAGGAAAATGTCTGATCATAATTTTTTTTTAAAATTCAGTGAAATAAAGTGAGCAAAGCAGGTAACTCATAATAGGCATTCAATGTGCAGTATAGTAGCTGTGCCAGACCTTTAGAAATGTACACATGTAACTCATTTGCTTATATGACAAGTGAATCAGTCCCAATACATCCAATAGGGTCTAATCTGAAAGCATAGATGCTTAGATCTCTCCCCATGTAGGACCCTCCTATGTAAGGGAATCAAAGGGGCTTCTTCACAGAAAACATAAAAAAGATCTGAAAGCAAGTACAAGTTTGTACATTTGGGGCACCTAATTTTTCATCATGCTTTTTCAGTTACCATATATTGCATCCTTTTGAAATTTGATGAGTAGCCTGGGCTTTTGAGGGAAGTAACAGGAAAGTTCAAAGCAGTAGTATCTGACAGCTAAATGAAGTTGCAATGACTACACAATGGCATTTTGGAAATGGCCCTGCAGGAGTCACTGAGTAATGGCCTCGTTGGGCTAGACCCTCTTAGTGAAAGGCTAGCCCTAGTCTAACAAAAATGAAAAAGGAAATTGAGGCAATTTTCTAAGTAATTTAAAGGAAAAGCACTTTCATCTCAGTGCTCAGGGTACAATGACTGGCACAAATCTCTGGCCTGGCCACTGAGATCTGGTCACTCTGAACCCAGACTGAGTCCATCAGGACTGTGAGCAAAGAAGAAGAATCAGAAGGAAAACATAGTCCTGCTCAACGTAAGGCCAGGCCAGCTTTTGTACCCACAACCCTGATCTATGGGTGAACAACCACAGGGCAACATAATGTCATAATGAACTCTGTAATAAAAATGCCATAAGAATATGGTGTCCACCCTAGGTTGCCAGCCAAAGTGGTATCAAACAATTTAAAAAGAAATTAGAAACTTCATTAATCCTTCTTAAATGTAACTCTCTGGAAGAATATTTACTTATTTCTCAGGCTAAATAATGACAGCAATTCAATAGTAATAATACCACATTTGGGGTCTGCTTTGTCATATTGAAGCCCAATCTCCAGGAATAATGGAAATACATAAAGTATGAAAAAAGTGGAAACTTTCTAAATCCTGTGTCATTTCCCCTCTCCCTGAATTTCAAGTCACATTCATGTAACAGATTTGGAAATCGAATTTCTGATAGGGAAGATATTATTTTGAATCATTTTTATACCTAATGTCATTTTTAAACCTATTGGTTTAAAAAAATATTCACTGGAATAATATATTGGACACGCTCTCAGACACATCCTGTATAGGTGCCCAACAAATAACTGAAGTCATCCAAAAAAAAAAAAAAAAACTTCTTTCTGTATGTATTGTACACATAGCACATAGAAACTCTGTAATAGTCTAAGATTTCTGTCTGTATTTTCCCACTTAGCCAGCCTAGTTAACCCTACTCATGAACTATTTCTCTAAAACAAAATGAAAAGAAAAAGAAAAAAAAAATCCTACTCAGAAACCAATATTGGTGCAATGACCATTTATTTCATGAGTAATAAGGGTCATTTTGCAAAGGAATGTTGAGACACCTGTCATCTGGGGCTCTGCTTAGACTCATCCAATAATGGGTTATAAATTCCTCTTCCTTTAATTGCCTATGTACGATGCACTTGTCACAAACTGGAATGTGGTACAATATATTCTCCCACCATCTGTGCCTCCAAATCCAGCGTAACAACTTGTTCTACCCACAAGTAATGTTCTTTGTTCACGTCTCTGTGTCTGGGATACCATATTTATCTGTTTTTGAAACAAAATATTTTGTAAAACAATAAAGACAACATGACTTTATTACTGAGAATGGTGGAGTGGGGATAATAAGAGTGGGGATAGTAAGGGAGCATAACAATGTGACTATGCAAAAAAAAAAAAAAAAGGACAGACCTGCTAAAACATTTGAATTGACTAGATTAAGGAAACACTGCTATTTCAAGGTTTTGTGCTGCTGGAGTATGCTGTCCTAAAAAAAGTCTTAATGAAATATGTCATAATCTAAGTACACCTAAAGTCAATTGGAATTCAGTTTAATTCCAATATATATATTGGAATTAAATGGGTTATATATAGACAGTTATTTTATGTAATAGCCCAAGAGACTGCTGTTATTTTCTAAGAAACAGTTAAGCTACAGCAAAAGAAGTTTAAAACCAGAGACTGAGGTAGAAAGATTTTCTATGAGAAAGTCGTGGTTTTGGAATATGACAGAGGATTTAATTACAGAGCTTTCTAATACTTACTTTTTATTTCCAATATCTCATATAAAGTCATACTCTTACACCTTCTAGCATTTTAGTAAAAATTCCTTTACCTAAGTTTTATGTCTGTGGAACTTCAGAAAAGAAGGAATGAGATGCTAAGCATGGGCGAATGAATAGAGAAAGGGAAATCATATACCAGAGGTGATTTGTTCATGGAGATCAAGAACATGGAAGCAGTAGTGACTCAGAAGAATAGTGAGAAAAAAATTTAGAACTCATGAGACCCTAGAGTTACTGGGAATGATCCTATGTTCTTCCACATGGCTATAAGCCAATTTAAGTTAAATCTTAAAGGATATATAAACCCCAGAAAACTAAAGGACATAATATATTAAAAAGTAAGAATAACAATCTTTTACTAAAGTTCAAATGAAATGCTATATTTTCAACAGCAGAAGGAAAAATTAAGAGAAGATGGAAGCAAAGAGGAGCAGCACATTGAAGGACTATGAAGAGATTTAGAAGAGGGGACAGATGGGAGACATTATTGTTTTGAGACATCTCTGTCACTGCAGTCTGATAAAGCAATGTATCCTGCCAACCACATCCCTCACAATTACTGCTCTTCCATCTTTGGCTTCTGTATCCCCACAGGGCAGAAAATGCCCAAAAGCAGTAGTTCTTTTTGTAAAGGAGAGAGTTTGAGAGAAGAAAGGATTATGGAAGATGTAAAACTCTTCAAACTAAGGTTGCCTAGATGTTCTGTTGCTTCAAATAATGCTTAAGAGAACTATCCTTGTTTGTTAAAAGAGAACTTTTTGAACTGTTGGACTATATACTAATGGTATTCTATCTATGTTTCTCTTTATATAAAGAGGATATTAAATATGTGTCACAGCTGACTCTAAAGTCTTAGTTTTGATTAGTCAGTGAAGAGCACAATTCAATTTTCCCAGTCAAAATGAAACATTAGTATCCTGGAATTCTTGAAACTTACAGTATTGACAAAAGTCCTAAGTGTTTCTTCATTCATCTGTTATAGCATATATATTCAAGGAAAAATTTCATTTGACCATAATGTATATGTTCACAATTTAAAGCAATATAACAAGGAGGGTAACAGAAATGTACAATTAAGTCAAATTCCAGGCACAGGGGATTATATTTTATTATTCTTATTCTATATAAGCATTGGGTTTAACTAAAAGTAACAATCTCTTGAATAGAACCTATAAATTCAGAACCTACTCAGCACTTATGTAGCAGTGATTCATATGAATGATAATGCTGATAATAACAATTTTATTATTAGCCACAGTTCTTTGCTCTTCTTTATTTGCATCATTTTCCATGTAGCTTTTTAGGGGAAAGAGAAAAAGCATATTCCCCTTCCCTTTGGCTTTGAGTGTAGTCAGGCAACTAGCTTTGTCTGATAGACTGAAGTTGTGATGTATGAGCCAGATTTGATCTGGACCTTCAAGTCCATGGAATTCTGTTTTCTTTCTTGGAACAACCTCATTACAATGAGGAAATTACTTGTTTAAACCATTGTTTTAAGAAAGATGAAAATCACATGGAGCAGAGCCATCCACCCTAGTTTGCAGAAACAGAGTAAGACGTAAGCTCTTCACCATCTACAACCTGAGAACACTTAGCAAAGCCCAACCTACATCAGTCACCTCCTAACAACCTGCAGATGCATAAGCAGTAATAAGTGGCAATGGATTTAAGCAGCTGAGTTTTGCAAATTCTTTATTGTGAGCAATAGCACACCATAAAATGAAAAATCGCGGAATTCACTTTAAAGAAAATGAATAGACTTCAAATACCAAACAGCTCACATTCTGGGCTGAAGTTAACCTAAATAAGTTAAATGTGTGTCATTTCCTTGCTCAGAGGAAAGTCTCCAGAAGCTTCAAATTGCTAGAAAAGGAAAACATTAAATGTGTTAACCTTGCTGTGGTCCTTTGAAAATTACCATCTTGCTTTATCCTACTTTCCTAGTTCCAACGGGGTTATTCTAATCTGTGTGTTTATATAGGTTGTGAGACTTGGAATTCTGAATTTGGAATTCTGAATTCAAATCTTGAATCTGTCTATTTACTTATTATTTGACTTTGGGTAAATTCCTTTAACTTGATCTCAAATCTCAGTTTATTTATCAATAAAATCAGCCAATTATACCTATTTATCATTGGGTTATTGTGAAAGTTCAGTTACATGGCAAATGGAATGAACCTGCTTGTGTTTGATTCTTGGAAATCTTATCTGTCCTCCTTTTCTGTGCTTCTACTCCACAGAAATGATATTAGCTCAATGCTCTACCTAGGGAAGTACTGAAAGTAAGACACATTTCTCACAGAGGAAAGGGAACTAATGAATTTTGTTAGAAATTGGCTTTCAATGACCCGTTCTTCTCATGATGCTGCTGATGATGCTGAAATTCAGCCCAATTTCCAACATTTCACTTTCTACATTCTATCAAATGTGAACTGTTTCTTCTCATTTAGTAACCATACCACTTCATTTTCTGCCTCAAGGCTCTCTTGAGGTCTTCATTTATCCAACTGGCTGGTACCAGGATTTTGAGCCTATACTTCAAACTCAGTAAGCTCTCTTTAGGTACTGGTGCTGAGATTCAGAAAAAAGGTAAGTTAATTTCTGCCTCAACTTTAGTCAAGTCCGATCCAAGTGCTTATTCCATTCAACAATTTCCTTTACCTGTAAGTTCAGCACTCAGAGAAGAAGGGTTCCTTTCCCTCTTCTTTGCATTTCTCTTAATTCAACCTGTTTTTCAAAAGCTGGTTTTAATTTTTATCTATGATCCTCCACAGTGAAAAGAACCTCCAAAGTGAAATAAATAGGCTTTTCTTATGACAATTGTACAATCAGTTTCCTATTTATTTGTTTGTACATTGTCATCTCTTTCAGTTTATTCCATCTTTATATCACTCTAACTCTGTTTACCTTTCTTAAAGCTAACATAATGCCTTGCCCAGGTAGAGGTTCAACAAGTATTTAGTCTATATATAAGTAACATAATCTTATGTGTTCATGCCTTTTGTCCTATCCAAGAGCAGGCAATAGTGTCAAACTTAAAAGAGACCCTTGACTTTATTTGGGGTTTTAACAGACCAATAATTTTGATTTGTTGAGTTAATAAATATTAGAACTAAAATTTCTTACCTATTACACAATTTCCTGTTTGCTACTAACTTTCCCCCTGCATACTTCCATTTCTCCCTTAAAATTCCCCTAGCCCACTTCCTAGCAACACTCTACAGACAATATACACTCAGAATTTTGGGTTCTTTCTGTTCCTTTATCTTTTTTAATCTGCCTTTTTAAAGGGAAATTTTCCTTATCTGGACATCTCTGTGGTCTCCTTGAGCCTATGGATTGATTTTCTAGGTTCTATTTTCTTAATTCTATTACACTTTCCTTAAATCAAAAATAAATAGGCTTCTGATTTTTGCTTATGTACAAAACAACTGAAAAGCTGCTAACTCCTACTAAACATTAACAAGTGGAATTTGTAAAAAGTATCCACTGTAGATCAGCTAGCTGGTAATGGTATGTGAATATTGCCCAGGTTGGGTTGCATAGGGTTAAAATAAGCAGGGTCTTTTGGAAAGAAAAATACATAGAGATTGGAACACTAAACCTTAGCAGTTGCCAAAACAAGAGTCTCAGGAATTTGAATTGCCCTCTTGCTGACTCTATCAACAGTCCTCAACAGTCCTGTATTGATACAAGCAAGCACTATATATATATATATATATATATATAAATCCCTGTCAAATATGGTACTTGATCTCATAGACTAGCTTGTGTTTGACCTAATGTGGTCGATGGAGCATGTCTCTGTAAATGGAGGACAGAGGGAGTGACTGTTTACCCAAAACCTGAAGCAAAGGCTGTGTTTGGAAAACACAGAATGGAAAAAATATATTGCCATGGCAACAGATTACTTTTCTAGTGACATAAAGCAAGAATAGCTCTTTCTTCCTTCTCTGAGAAGCACATATTTTAAAGTACATGGAAGATTAAAGGTGATATGCAGAAACAGCTGCATGAATATATTTTCATTTTTCTTCATTTGGTTTATACTAATGTCAGTATAAATCTGAAAGGCAGAAATAATTTTGAGCCAGAAGTATCTCAGTTCCAGAGAGCAGTAACAGCTTAGGAGAGAAATGCATAACTCAGTCAAAAACTCTATTTTGACTGTAATATAATGATGGCAGAATCGAACTTATCAAAATAAAATGTACCTGGCATCAATCACCATGAAAATATTATCTCTTTAAGTATTTTTTTTCCTTTCTATTTGAAAAGCCCCAAAATGTTTTACTCCTCCCTTTGACTAACAAAGAATTCTTCAGGGTAACTTACATAAAAGGTAAATGATAGTTCTAGGAGTCCTTAGATCTTTCTTTAAAGTTTTAGCCATTGCTGCTCTTTGTGGTGAGTGCCATGAAAAAACTGGAGGGAGACTGGGGAGCAAGAAGAAGGATACAATTCATTTTTGCCAGGAGAGTTCTTAGATTATAGTTCTGATAAGTCTCTAAAACTAACACTCCCCAGAGCATAGCTCCCTACTTACTTACCTGTAGACCTGTCCCAAGACAGCAGGTGGTGAAATCTGAATGTAATTATTTTGCTTTGAAAAATGTTGTCTTGTATTTTATTTCCCTTGGAAGATTATTTTTAACACTTGCCAATAATTCTTACTTCCTTAGTGAAATCTAAGGAAAATATCTTATAAGGCTTTTTTCCCAAAGTTAGCAAATTATTGGATAGACCAAATGCAATTCTCATTTTATGTAGATTAAAATTATTCAATGTAAACAATTTTATAAGTCTTAACCTAATAAATATTTTATTTGATCTAATGGTCATAGGACTTCCCTCTATAGCAATGAATGTTTTTCTTCATATTCACTACAAACATTTTCATAGAGAAGAATTGAAAAGCCTTCACAACCTCTGCTGTGTTGTATTTCTACACATCCAACACAATGTGTCCAAACCAAAACTCATCACCATCGACCCCACTCTGGCAAGTCTAGCAAGTCTACTTCACCATATTTCAGCAATTGGTTCGCCCACGTACCTAAGGAGAAACCGTGGAATCTTCAATCTCTCTCTCTCCTTCGGCTAGCTCTCTCTATACCTAGTGTCATTGAGCTTCATCAATTGCAATCTTCCTTTCTCAAGCTCAATGATACTACTCCCTGCTCTATCAGATGTTCTTATCAGGTTCTTATCAGATGTTCAAGGGTCACTGAAATGGTCTCCATTTGTATCTCATTCAAATTCAAGTTCCTCTGCTGAGTAGCTACCAGCTCTACTCATTTAAAATATCTCTCTCCTTGTCAAAAACCTCAGGGTTCTCCATTGCCTAGGAGTAAACTGCAAATTCCAAAATTATAACCACCTTGAACTGCCATGTATTTTTATACTTAATTTTACTTGCAACTTTTGTATACCATTCCTGAGCAGTCTAACCCACTCCATCCTCACCTTGTCTGCTTGGAACCACTAATCATCATTTAGGGTAAAACTCGGAAGTCAGAAAAATCCCAAACCTACTCTTTATTGCCCCAGCAGCCAGACGGAGAACTTCCCCCACCTGCTGAGCTCTGTGTACACACACATTTATAACACTAGCCACACCTGTGCCAGGCCTCTCTCTCTGGCTTGTAGTGACCATCCTCTGCCCATGTCTCTTCATATTGTCTTTTGGAGCTTCATTTTTCATTAATTACGTCCAAATCAGGACACTCTCTGGGATACTAAGAATTAGAATTCCAATGTAACCTTTTGGGGAAGGACACAACTCAGTTATAACTGTTCATGACATGGATTCATGGTGAAACTGAGTGGAAAGTTGTCTCTGCTCTCTCCATAAATTACAAAGCACCCAGGGCCACACTGCTTTCACCTTCTCCAGCCACTTGAGTTTACTAAAGGGTTAACCTGGTACTAAGGTAAAGTCCAGCTGTTTGTCACTGCTGTTAGATGTGTGAGGCTTATAAATATTCATCTTTTTTTGTAGCTCATTAAACATTCTTAGAAAATAATCAAATGTTTCCCCTGAACTTTATTTTTCTTGTCAATAAAGTATAATTATAATAAATGTGACCTATTATGTACAATATTTACTTTGACAAACATTTTTGCATACCATTGTACTCAGTGTTACAAGTGTAATGAACATCTTAAACAGATTTAATTTTTGCTCAAGTGTAAATGACTTTTACTGAAATACTCACAATTAAAACTATTAGATTGGAAGTGTAATGTCCTTCAGAATACAATTTCCAGATTTCTTCTCTAAAAGTCTCATTCCCTCAAAAACATTAAGTATATTGTTTTCCCACATCCTCACTAAAACTAAGTATCACCATTTCTTTTCCTAACTGTGCACACTGGGCGAAAAGCTAAAAATTTTTATTTCTACTTTAATTTGCATTCCTGCAATTAAAGGGGAAAGAGAAATGGGTTTATCTCATTTATTGCTTATATCTATTTCTTTTCTTCTGTGTGGTCTGGTTATAATCCTAACTCATTTCATAATAAGTCTTGGATATAAGAATTTGTTAGCTATATGTTAGCTATTTGTGAGTTATTTTTTAGTTTTTTTCTTTCTCATTTTTTTATACTCTACTATTTTACATTTTTATAGCATATATTCTAGTATGGTAGAATATATTAAAGATAGGAATTAAGCATTTCCCAAGTGAAAAATTGTCTCCAAATTATCTTTTCTCCTTGATTAAATCAAAACAATGTAATTATATGTCCAAATTCTCTATCCTTTTCTTTGATTTTTCTCTTTCTCCATAAACCAAGTTGTATAGATTATTATACCTTTAAATTATCTTGATCTCTGGTAGGGTAAATATTTACTACTAGTCTTTATCTGCTTAAGTGCTTTTAGTTATTTTTCAGCACCTTTTCTTCTAAATAAATTTTATAGCCATTTCAACAAATTTCATTTGTTTTGACTAGCATTGTTTTTTATATGTAGATTTATTTGTTGAAAAGACAATTTTTTTCCCTAATTCATTTTTCTTCTCAAAAAATAGCTGATGATAATCAGATCTTCTCTTTCTGTAAGCTATCAGACAATCCTGATGATTATAGCTTTATAGAAAAACAAATAAATGCTTAAGACCTCCAACTATGTACAGTTTTTCAAAAGTGCGTAGAGTCTTCTAGACCATTTGCATTTTCATGAAAATTTAATATAATTCAATAAAATAATTCAATAAATTCAAAAAGTTTTACTAGGCTAGTGACTCAGATTGCTCTAAACTGCTAATGTCTATTCCAATCCACAAATATAAAGATTATAGTGGTGCTTGTTTTCTGCATTAGTAGGGAGCTCCTAGGTAATGTGGAAGTAAGACAGGAAAGAAATAGTAGAAACAAGATAGCAGGGTCACTGGAAGCCAACCTGATTTGGGGGAAAAACCTTTGTAGAACATACGCTTTAGAATTAACATTGCCTGAAAGTCAAGACTGCAGGAACATTTTACAAGCAAATGTCTATCATTAGTTGAGGTCTGCTCCCAGAAGTTTCTGTCCAGGCACAGAGGGCTCCAGTGACAACCCTCAGAGTAAGTTTTAAAGGGGCTGGAAGTGTGATGCTGGGGCTTCTGCACCAAGGAGAGAAAGGCTGCTAGGTATGACTGGATGTGGTAGACATCTCACTGACTTTATCTTACCAAGTTTCTGCCCCCTAATTAGACTATGTGCTACAAAAGGGCAGCACTTTGGCTTTAAGCATCTGGGATTTTTTGTGTTTTGTTTGTTTGTTTGTTTTTCTGGCACATGCATTATTTTCAGCAAATATTTGTTGATTAAAGAAATGTATAACAACCAAGAATACCTGTTAGTCTGTTTCACAGTCACTTAAGTGATCTTTGATATACAAAACTAAAGGAATTTAAAGGCCTAAACTTTATTTTCAAAATTTGTTGGCAGCAATATTCTATGTGGCAAACTTGAAAACTTATCTCTAAACTACAAAATTCTCCATCTTTCCCTCACATTGATATGATTAATGGTGTTTTTTTTTAGAGGTGAAAAGTAACTTCTTAGACACAAAATATTCTCTAAGAAACAAAATACTTCTGCAAATATATATTTATTATATATAAATATTATGACATTTATATAATACATTTACATGTATTACAAGTCTTTGTAATATTGCTTATATTGTAATGCTTATATTGTAACTATAAGCATAAATATCATAGAAATCATTGCATAGTAAGTGCTTTCAGAAACATTTTTGGATATATACATTATTTTTTTATGTTTTTTTTATTCATTTTATTGATTTGTCACAATTGTGCATTAATTGATCCCTCCTCCTCCCTCCATATCCCCCTTCCTCCTCCCTCCATA